>CANXYC011705642.1:0-12652 GCA_948193065.1 Aleurites moluccanus
TGATTAAATTAATTATCTAATTTAATTATTTACATATGATGTATTTAATTAAATTAGGACCATTGGATTGTGTTAATATTAGGATCAATAAGTCCAAGGTCAAATGAGTGTGTTTGACCTTTCATTAATGGCATTATTGTCATTAGACTTATTGTTTTAATCTAAGCCGTTAGATTAAAACCTAATTAATTAAGGGCCATATAAATATGATGAGATCATAATTAAATCAACCCTAAGTTATAAAATCACATCCCTTGGCCGAAAATATTGAGAAAAAAATCAAGAAAGAATTCGGTCACCATTCATTTTCCATCCAAATTGAAAATCCTAAAGCTTGCAACTAAAGATTTTTGGCACCTCTTTCCTAAAAGCTTGTTGTTTGATCTTCCCGTGGATTACTAGTTGGGTTTTCCTCATCTTGTGGGAAAGATAGTGGTTTGCTACAACCCTTTCTTGGTGATCAAGTGAAGAAAAGGTTTTCAAACACAAAGGTAAAGATCTTGATCTTTTAATTAATTTTCAATTTTAATCAACATAGAGATCTTGGTTTGAGATTTTTTTTTTGTTTTTCCGCTGCGCCTAACGACCTAAATCCTAACAGAATAAACACATATATAACTAATACTGCAAATGACAAAATGGAAACCTTATGCTCCATGGTTTTACCTATATCCTAATAGTATATGCTTATCTAAATATACTTGTAAACCTAAACTCTGATATCATATTTGTCACGTCCCAAAAATAAAACATGATGGTCTTAGGGTGTGGAACCGCCTTACAACTAACACCTGTAGAACCCCTGTCATCAAATCCTTACATCACATGTCTCAACTCTAATATATAAACTACACATATAAATATATTCCATTTTACCATTATCAATATCATCAAATACTTATCTCATATAATTCATAATATATTATGTAATTAATTTACATAATATATTCATTTTAAATATATATCCAACAACTAACTCTATTAAATCATTGGGTTTCTATAGAATAACAAAAATAATATATTTTAGGAATTTACATAGTAAAAAGAGTTCGATTCTACTGAGGAAGAAAGATGTCTCGGGAACCGCAACGGTATACTCTGAACCTGAAAAATGTTAATCCACTAAAGGGTGAGTATTACTACTCACTGAGCTATAAATATATTTTTATGCAATAGAGTTAGGTAAAGAACAAGATAATCCACCAAATATTCATATCAAAGGTAACAAGTAACAAATAAAATAAATAAGGTAGTCAAAGTCACATAATTCAACGAATAGGCAGAATGAAGGAAAAATAAAACATAATATATATAGGGTCTCGTACTCGTATAAATCTTGTTAGGTATATTTATATTAGCTTAAATTCATGAAATGACATAAGGTTAATTAGACCTTATGTGTCATGTCCCAAAAATCGAATATGGGTGTGGGACCCGCCTACACAACCAATATCCGTAGAACTCCTACTATAAAATCATAAACCAGCAGTTTTCATAATTCATCTTCATCTCAACTCTAACACATATTTCTCATATTTCTAACAATCATCAAACATTTAACTATATAATCCATAATATTCTAATTAATTAATTTACATTGTATATATCTACATACCATACATAATAATTACTAACTAGTTTAGTTAACCATGAAGCTTCTAACATATGACAAAAGATTTATGTTTAAAGATATTTACATAATAAGGAAGTCTGGTTCCTTTGAAGAAGAATGAAACCTCAGAATCACTACTATTTACCTCTGACATGAAAAATATCAAAATCACTAAAAGGGTGAGTTTTACAACTTACTGAACTATAAATATATTATTATGCAATAAGGTTAGGTAAAAAACATGATAATCCACCAAATATTTATATCAAAAGTAATAGGTAAGCAACTGAACAAGTCATAAAATTTGGTCACATAATAGAATGAATAGGTATTATGGGAATGAATAAAACATAACAGACATAAGACCACGTGCTTGTAAAAATTTTATTAGCTACATTCTTAGTAGTTTTAACTCATGAAATGCTATAAGGTTGATCAGATCTTATGGTTAGGACTTAACCCTTCCTAGCTAGGGTTAATAAATTAATTAATGTGTATATTACCGATAGTTCTTACCCACTACCTTATTGGAAGGTAATTATGTCATGTTGCAAGATATTTAATATAACAGTAGCTATGGATACAATTAAGCTCAAATCCAATGTCAATATGATAAGAAAATTCATATCAAAGTAATCAATTCTTCCATGAATAATTTGGATAATTATAAGGTATATTATCAATAATACATTAACAATCAAATAGAGAATTTCATATTAAATGGAACTAATGTCAAATGGTTAGAATAGGTTTAGGTTCTATAGGTGTCAATATGTCAAATAGCAAATAACTTAAGGTAAAACATTTAGTGGATTAAAAGTTAATTTCATTGAAACATTTTATCAAACAAATTATAGGCATAAGTTTGGCAAACAAAAAGTAAGATTTTTAGGCAATGTTCTTTAAGTCCATTTGATCAATCAACAAGCACATAACACAATCTAGGTTTTCAAGTATCAAGCTTGTTCAAATAGCTAATGAAATAAGGAGAAATATAAGCAAATAATTAACAAAAATTTCAAAGGAATGAGGTTAAGGCCATTCAGCCATGTATAGAAAATTAAGGAATGAATTTTCTCATTCAAAAATAGGTCATAATCATACATAATAATATGCTTATAACTCACCTCTAAACTTGGTTGAATTAAAAAAATTCCTTAAAGGTCAATTCTCACATTAGACATATTTGTTCTTCATCACAATCACCATCATCTTTTCCTTTGTTCTTTGCTTCTACAATACAAAATGCATATGTTTTAGACTTAAATTAACATAGATTACTCAATTCTAAGCTTAGTTTGAATTTAACACACCTAATTGAAAAATTAGGTTTTAACATAATCTCCAATTCAAGTCTAAATCCACCCATGTCTAAATTCATGCTTTATTTGCTTAAATAAATATATATGTATCTATCATTCTAATTATATTTAATGAAATAGAAGTGAATTTAAATTCTAAGCTTAGTTTGAATTTAACACACTTAATTCAAAAACTAGTTTTTGACATAATCTCCAATTCAAGCCTAAATCCACCCATGTCTAAATTCATGCTTCTATTTACTTAAATAAACATATATATCTATCATTCTAATCATATTTAATGAAATAGAAGTGAGTTTAGAATAATTACCTCAAATTCTTCAATTTCCCAACTTTGCTCTTCTTTGAAGTTTTTAGTTTTTTCTAGCATTTTTGGTGAGAATTCTTGTAACTTTTAGGTGTTTAGGCTTAATTTAGAGTGTAGAATTAATTAGGTTTAAGTTTGGGTATAATTTAGTGGGAGATTTTTTGTTGGAAGAAGAAAAAACTGAAGGTGGAGATGGGAAGGGGATTTTGGCCATATCAAGAAGAAGAAGGAAGATTTGGGCATTTTTTAGAATTGTCTAGAAATATTGGATATTTAGGTAATTTTTGCTATTTATGAATTAGCCCGTCAATTTTTTTTATTTACAAATCGACCCTAAAACTTTTAATATTTGCACTTTTATCCCAAATCTCACTTTTAATACTTTTATCTTCCATAATTTGCATTTCATACGAATTTTAGGTTCTACAATTTATTTGGTGAAATTGTGTTAAATTATATATTTTTGGTGTAAAAATATGAAATTTAGATACTAAAATATTATTTTACTTTAAATTATCTAATTGGGTATTAAAAAGTCAATTATACTAGTTTTAAAGTTCTATGTGTAATTATAAAAAAAATTCAGAGTGTTACAACAATACTTAAAGGCAATTGAATCATCGATGCAATTGTAGTTTTATTTTATGGTTAGTATTTGATTATGTTATTTAAGTTGTTAGTGGAGGAACTTATTGTCACAGGTGCTATAAATTGTCTTAAGGTATAATGGATATGGTGATAATTCTAATCGGAGCTAATTAAGTATAAGCGAAACTGTATGAAATTGATGTTTGTAGCTAGTGATAAAATGAAAATTACTGACCTTGAGTTATTATAATTAATAATTATGGTACATCATTTGTTATATATATAGTGAATGAATTAGCAAATTAGATGATAAGTAAGATGTTTAATAAATCTTTTGTAGAAATGGATATTTAAGGTGACATTGAAATATATATATATATATATATATATTAAGAAATTATTTTATATTTTGAAATTTCGAGTATGAAATTTCTTTGAGGTTATATATTTTTAGTACATTTGTGATTTTAATTACAGTGATATTTAATATTATTAGTATGAGAATTTCAAAATAGTTGATTTGGAGCATAGGAAAGAATTTGATCATTGATAATAATTGAGCTTGAATTTGGAATTTGAATAAATAATAAAGATTCTTATTTATATGGTAAATACTTATAATGAATCATGCTAATGATTTATATAGAATAAATTGATTGATGTCTTTTTGAGCAAAAGAGTTATATATTTAATGAGATAGTGATTTATATTTATAAAATCAATTTATGAAATTTGGTGATAATTAATTAATGTTATTAATTACTTGTTATATTTTTTCGAGATAATGATTTTTATTTTAATTGGATGAATTTTTAATTGATGGTAGTTTTTAATTAATGGTGATAAAATAATAAGATGGTATATATGATTAAGGATATTTAAATAAATAGTTATGGTATCTAAGCTTTAATATATTTAGAATGATGAAAGTTTTAAACATATGACTATAATAAGTGATTTTCACTAGCAATTTTGTTAAGAGAGCAAAATTTTCACTAGCAATCAGTCTTAAGAGTTAGGAAATATTGAGCTTCTTTTTTTTTTTTTTTTTTTTTTTTAATGGGAAGAATAATTAGAGCAGTGGATTATTTTAAAACTCTGTTCTAAGTCTTGATATCTCATTGAGTTAAGTTATCAAATTTTTTTTTAAAGCATTAGAATTAAATTGTTAAATTATTGAGAGTTAATTTTAGATATTCTTAAAAAAAAAAAATAATAATAATGATTTGGATTAGGCTATGAATTTGCCTTATATGATTCTATTGATATTTTTATTTTACTTATGACATATAATTACGTTAATTCTTGTTAGAGTTATTTTAATTATTGGAGTTGTTTTGATTCATTAATTAATTAAATTAGATTTGAATTCCTTTCTTCTGGGTATTTAATTTATGGTTAGGTGGTGAATTAAAGTTATATAATATCAGTTGATTTTAAATTTAATAATTAAATACTGAAGAATAATTCAACTGTGAAATTTTTATATAATTGTCTTCTAGATATTAGGTTTCATATATTTAAATTTTAGAATGATTGTATTGAAATTTGAGTTAATTTGAAATAGTTTATGAAGATTTGGAGCAGAAAAAATTTTAGCTGCCAAAATGAGTATATTGAAAATGTTTTACAATTTAAGTTACATTTGTGCATAAGCATTACATACTTGTTCATATTATATTTTTATATTTTTAATTATACATTCACTACATGATTTTAAATGTTAATTTAGTATAAATATATTCAAGTGACGGTTTGATGGCCAAGTGACTTAATAGAAGAGTTGTTTTGATTATAAATTATTTGGCATATATGGATCATATATATATAAATAATATAATATTAAATGAATTAATGGTTACAAAGTTATTTGTTGATTTGATTATATGTATTAGAAGTTGAAAAATAATAATTATTAATACATGTTTATGTATTACAATAATTAGATGAATTAAATAATGTATTCATGTGATTTATGAAATAGCTTTTATTTAAATTTGTGCCACGTTTTGTATGAAATGAGATATGACCGGAACATGATTTTCTCGTATACCAGAGTTATAATGAATTTGGATATAAATATCTTATATGTTATATGTATATCAAACTTATTAGTAGCATCCCATTTTCAATCGATATATAAGCATTGGACCTTATATATAATAATTGGATTCTCAGTCTTATATATAATAATTGGACTCTCAACGATGTATGTTATATTTAACTCTAAAATCTTATATGTTACTTGACAGATTTTGTAAAGGTTTTTATCCCAATTATTTATTTTTATAAAATTTATATAACTGTTATTTGTAATAATGTTAATTGTTATTGTTGATAATTGTAAATGATATATGTCTTATATATATATACATTTTTGTTACATAATTGTATTTATTATATGATAACTTATATTTAGGTCATATGTGTAAATGAATTGATTGGTTAGTTAATTGCTTGTCAAACTAGTTAGGAATTCTCTGCCATATGTATAAATGAATTGATTGGTTAGTTAATTGTTTGTCAAACTAGCTAGGAGTTCTCAGTCATATATGTTTTTCATTGAATAATGTTGTGTATGCTCATTTTACCACAATTCTTTCTTTTATAAGTTATTAATTATTTGACAATACTATTCTTTTATTTCCCCCTCTGAAGCCGAGTTAAAGTGTATAAAATTTATTTAATTTATTCTTAAATAATTTTTATTATAGAGTTAGATTGTAATTAACCCAAAATCAATATTTTTAATAATTATATTTTATTAATTTATTATTTGAAACAAAAATTCAGTTTTTTCATGATAGTTAATAAAAAATAATTGAATATAAATATTCAATTATTCTTCATTAAGTGTTCATATATAATCTCATAAATTATAAATATAGTATTTACTAGACTTATATGATTAAATTTTGATATAATTTCACGCCAATCATAAACTCTAATTTAGGTCGTGACGAAATAAAAAAAAAAAAGTACTAATATCACCACCCTAAGAAATTTTATGAACTAATTTTTAGTAAATGATTTTTTTTTTTTTTTGAAATAAATAAAATTTAAATAGTGCATATGTAGATGTAGCCTTTCTCTATTTAAAAAATTTCTATATTTTTAGTATAACAATTATATAATATGTTGGGTAATTCTAGAATCAAACCTAAAAGGAGACAGAAGATGGGACTCAAACTTGTCTGAATTAAATAATTTCTTCCAAGTTGAAATAAATAATGAAAAGATAAAAGTCATTTAAACTAATAAAACTCAACTGTTGGCTAAAAGATAACAAGTTGTTTAAGTTTAATTACTGCCTTCCCCCTCTCAACATCATTCAATAGATAATTAAAAGTGCTTTTTAACTTTCCAGTTAACCATAGAAACTGGGATTTAGGATTAATTAATGAGATATTTCTTTTTAATAACTGTAAATATCAAAATATATGATTAGAAAATTTTACAAGTAATGTCACAATTAACCTTTTCTTTTCTTTTATATATTGTGATTCATGAATTTTTCCAGAAAGAAGGTCTTATGATAAATTTATATTTTCAATTCTTTTTATATAATTATAGGAAAAGTACTGATAAGATCATTTTCAAAACTACCTAAAATTAGAATGAGAAATTTAATTATGAGAGTAGAAAGGTTGAAGATAAATGATGTTGTAAATTGTATGGGTGCAATGTATAATTCATTCCATTAAAAACAAATTAATCTTTTTTTAAGTGTGTAAATTAATTATCACATTTTTCACATCTTTTCCCACTTTTATTATCATTTTTCCTTTCAATTATTGTAAATTTACTTCTATTTTTGTATATATATGATATTTTTAAAATCTTTGTTTTTGTTAATCTCTAAATGGAAATAGTTTGTTCCATTGATTTTCTACTTTATTTTTGAGAATTTGTTTAAAAGTGGAATCCAATGATAATTTTTTTTTTTTTATAGAATTTATCAATTTTAAAGTAGAATCCAATGCTTTTTGTGTTAATATAACTTTGCATGTGTATTATTAAACATACACTCAATTTTTGAGAATTCTTTCACTATTTAAAAAGCCAATCAATTAATGTATCCATTTTTCTGTTGATATAAACAACAATTCTATCCTTGTCTATCAATTAATGGAATCCATTTTTCAATTTTTGAGAGTTACTCAATGAGGACCCAAAAGTTTCGTGTTTAAATTTTAATCAAATTAAATTTTTTTGAAATAATATCAGTTTCAAGGTGCGAGCAAAAAATTAATCTTATATTCTCTATAATATAAAGATATCCCATAAATTTAAAAAAAAAATAAATCAATAATAAAAAGACCAATTTTACACAACAACTAAACTAATAATAAAATTATATAAAAATTTTCAATAAAAATGTAAAAAAAAAAAAGAAAATAAATTCTTCAAGTTGGACTACAATATAAATATTTTATAATGAGTGAGTTAGATTAAATTAGATGGAGTGATATTGTCCCAAAATACCCATTCTAAATATTTAAGTTTAATCTTTCACAGAAATATAGGTTTTGAAAAAAATGTTAGCTATAAGATAAAAACTGAGTGATTGAAATAAAAACTTACCATTAAAGTTCTATATGACTACAAAATTCTCAAAATTTTACCGTATATCTATTCGATTAATTATGTTATATAGTAGTGAATGTTGGATAATGAAAAGATAATATATCTTGAAGATAAGTGTTATTGAGATGAAAATGTTAAAATAAATGTATGGTCATGCTATAATAGATAAGATATAATAAAAGAATTAGAGATAAAATAAGAGTAGCATTAATTGAGAATAAAATGAGAAAATAAATATTAAAATGATTTTGACATGCGAAGTGAGTATCTATTGAGGCTATGGTTAGGAATATTAAACATATTGCGATATAAATGAAGAAGAAAGTAAAAGGTATAACTAAACTAATTTAAAGGAGAGAAATATAGTATGACTTATAGATATTATAATTATCAAAAGATATAGTTGAAAATCATTTGTTTTGAAAATAAATATTTTATATAGTTGACTTTAATTAATTTTGAGAATAAAATTTAGTTGAATTAAATTTTATTCTAAAAAATCTTATAATAGTTTCAAAATAAAAAATCTTATATCTTATAAATTTTTCTAATGAGTGTCCTAAAATACTGGTTAATAGCAATTATTTTAAATAAAATTTAGTTATAAATAATTATTTTAAATAAATATAATTAGATTAATTGAAAAAAGTTGAATAAGAAAAAAATAATTTTTTTATAGAATTATATTTAGTTTATTGTCATCTCAAATTTTTATATTTCACTTATTTAATTTATTTAATTCTATCAGAATAATTAATTTTTAAACTGTACTATGTTAAAAAAATGGATATGTTATGGGAAATGTTATAACTAAGTTAATCCCTAATAATGATAATAATAATAATAATAATAATAATGATGATGATGATGGTTTGGAAATTTTAATTTTTGTCTATACAACTAGAAGCTAAAAAAAAAAAAAAGCACAAAAACAAATTGGACCAACTTCTCTGTACTTGTCCACGTTAGGAAGGCAGTGTAACTGTTAAGTGGTCCCTTATCCACAATGGAGAGAGAATAGAAAGAGAAAGAGGAACCTGTCTCTTACTAGTACTTATACATACTATACATTTGCTACTTTGCTACTTCCTTTCCTTTCTTATCATCTTCTTACTCTCTCCTCCTTATTTATAACTCTTTTCTGTCTACCATCTGCTAAATTGTAACTCTCTCTACTAAACCTTAATAATCTTTATTTTATTTTTTATTATTTTTTACTTAATTTCTATTCAAGAACCTCAAGAAACCAAATCTTGATCTCTAATTTCTTTCTTTCATGAATCTTGAATCTTGATTTCTTGATTGCTGTCAATATATGTTATATAACAAGAAACTATGCCTCGCTTTCCAAGAATGCTTACCGGCTTTGATTCTACTCCGGCGGCCGACCCACCGGAGCCGGTGAACGTTGAGTCAGATTTCGTGGTGATACTTGCTGCTCTTCTATGCGCATTGATATGTGTAGTTGGACTCATTGCAGTGGCTCGGTGTGCTTGGCTCCGCCGTACCAGTGGCGGTACTTCTCGTTCTCCGTTGCAGGCTGCTGCTAATAAGGGGTTAAAAAAGAAGATTCTACAGTCTCTTCCCAAGTTCACATACGGCGCCGCCGCAGCAGAAGGTGGTTCTTTTAAGTTTGCATCGACGGAGTGTGCAATCTGTTTAGGTGAATTTGCTGAGGGAGATGAGGTGAGGGTTTTGCCAAATTGTGGGCATGGGTTTCATGTTGGGTGTATTGACACGTGGCTTGGATCCCACTCCTCTTGTCCTTCTTGCCGTCAGATCTTGGTGGTGGCTAGGTGTCAGAAATGCGGCCAGTTTCCATCTATCTCCTCCTCTAGCGGTGGTGGAGCTACGGCTGAAGCAAATTGCAAAGCCGGAGAAGATAATAACACTACTGATAGAAATAGTATTAATAATAACTATCAAACCCATAATGTAATTGGTGGGTTTTTGCCTTGACGCACAAAAATTCAAGAAATAGTATCTCCTCCTCTAGAATTTGCCCTTTTTTTCACTTGACTTTGCCTATTTCTCTGTATTGTATAGCTCATTAGAGGTTTGGTAATGCATTTTCTTTCTTCTCTAGCTGGAGGACAAAGCTAGTTCATGTGTGGCATCACAGATTTAAATTTATAAAGAAAATTGCAAGGTATAAGAACTCAAGAGTCTTTATTTTAATTTCTAAATCATAGAGATGAGTTATTCATGGTTCAGATCATATATTTGAATTTACAAAGATTGCAAGATATATGAACTTGAGCCTTTTTTTTTAATTTTTAATTCATATGTATATTATAAACTAAATTACAAGCTACACTATTTGAGTCTTTATTTTTAATTTCTGAGCCTGATGAATGAACAGGTCTAATTTTAGAATGCACAATTTATGAATAGTTAGCTACAATTTTTTTTTTTTTTTTGAAATTTCCATTTATACATGAGAATTTATACATTTTTTTTTTATGGTTTTCACTTTCCTTCAGTTGTCTAACACTAGCAGTCTAACATTACCTTATTTTCAAAAAAATGTTAGCATATTAGGTAATTTACTAGGTTGCATTTGATTACTTTTTTCAATTTTTTTTTTTATAAATTAAAAATCAAATGTAATAATAAGAAAAGTAGTCAAGACAATGAATGGATGAAAGAACAGTCGAAGGATGCTTTACACAATTCCCACATTGAAAGTTATTCAGTCTACATTTGCAATTTTATCCCTCAAAGCTGCAGAGTAATTGATTCTCTATTTTGGAGGTGTTTGACAACTCAATTGATAAATTATAATTTTTTAAAATGAAATTTTATAAAAGCAATTCAATTAAAAATAAATATCAATTTATTGTTTATAAAAAAAAATAGATTAAAATATTTCAAAACTTAATTTTAATTTATTGCTAAACAATAAAAAAAATTCGATTAACTTAAAACTTGATACTTTCCTGTAAGACTTAGTTTTGAGACTACCAATTGTATTGCCAAACACCTTGCACTTTTGCTTGCTCACATTATACAATAATTGAAACTTATCAATCACTGTTCATACTCATATTTATATTCCCTTTTTCATCCTAAACCTAACAATACTCACTAATCTTAACTTTGATTACTTGTCCTCTTCACTTCCTACTAAGTTTCTGTGACTTTTGAGGCTTTACAACAATTCATGCATCAAATTTTCAAAAAATGGCTAAAAGGGGTAAAGGAAAGAGAGATATTTTAATAAAGGGAGATGAAAATGGATTGAAAATATTTATTTTATTATGGGAAAGGAGAAGAAATATTTTTACAAATAATTGCCAAGTTTAAATTATGAACTTTTTATAATAAAATACATGTATTCAATCACTGAATTATCAAGCAACTTTTTATTTTTCTTTTTCTCAATTCTTCTCAATTATATAATAATACCTCTAGGGAGCCATAGCATTACCAAGAAAAGTGTTCAAGAGGTTCTATTCAAAGATTTATACTGTGTATAAGGTGTGTAGTTGTCAACCATGGATAGGGAATTTTTGTGTTTCAGTGCATGTGCGCATTACAGCTATTGCCAAAATTGATAATACAAATAAATATACAAATGAAAATGGAGAAGAAACCTATAAAAAATAAAGTAGATGCTATGCAGTTGTTTCACATTCATTTAAAGAAGTGATGATAATCAACATGGACTAAGAGAACTTTTTTATTTTTTATTTTTTTATAAAACAGCAAATAAATTTCATTAAAGATAAAACATAGATACAAACTTAAAAAGATCTAAAATGCAAAAGGAATCCATTATAGAAAAATTTATGATAACTTTACACTCATGAAACCCATAAAATAAGTAATTTGAGAAAAAATATAAATAAAATTAGATAAAAAATCAAATGAAAAGAGTCACTATATACACAGGTGAAAACAACACACAAACGCTAAAAAATTAATAGGACAAATCTGTAAACTCCACCGAAGAACCCTTGATTTTCAAGAAATACTAATTCAGATAGCTTAGCCGCAATTCTTTTTATCTTTTTTCTAAGAGCTTACCTCAGGGTCCACCACAAGTCCGAGGTTATCTTTTGTGGAAAAATATATATATAAAAAAAATCTTGTAAATATCTTATTTATCAAATGCTATATATATATATATATATATATATATATATATATATATATATATATATATATATATATATATATATAAAATAAAAAATATATATAATATAAAAATATATATATATATATTTAATAAGA
>CANXYC011705936.1:0-19230 GCA_948193065.1 Aleurites moluccanus
ATCAAAACCCATAGTAAAAGCTCAAATTCTATCAAAACCTCACAACAAAGAAAATAGATTGATTTTCAAAATAAGTAATTTTAAAGAGAAAATAAATACTAAATTAAATATGGGTGTTTTCTCTTTCATTTAAAAAAAAAAAAAAACTAGTAATTATGAAATTGAAAATATCTTCTTAAAATTCCAAATTTCAAAGACTCCATAAATGAGAGTTTGATAAACCTTTCAAATTTTAAAGACTCCATAAATGAGAGTTTGACAAACCTTCCAAATTTCAAAGACTTCATAAATGAGAGTTTGATAAACCTACCATGTCCAGTAAAACCTTCATAGCCAAACCCATGTGATTAGCACCGCCAAAGTTTATATGGTCACCACCGCTATTTCCAAACCCATCTTCTATTTTTCGTAGAAAAAAAAAACTCTATTTTTCATCATATCTCCATCTTTATATCCATCAGTGTTCTCCAACACCAATTTAAATCCCAAACTCCTCTATATTTATTGTCAGCGCCACAAATATAACTACGCTCGAATTGCATCTCACTTAACCTCACTTTGGCCATTTGAGACAGTGGATCTTGGTTGAGAGAGGAGAAGGATAATAGGAGTGAAAAAACCACACTTTGACCATATGAGATAATGGATCTTGGTTGCGGAGGAGAAGGGTAACGGGAGTGAAAGAGCCATTGATATTTGAATTTGACATTTTTTTCTGGGTTTGGAATTTTTTTCTTGATTTGGGTTTTTTTATTTGCGTGGGATTTGTGTGGGTTTATTAAATATCAGTTTTATTATTAATATTGCATTTTAAAAATGGTCGATGGCATGTGAATGTAAATTAGAAGAAAATGTTATGGCTTTTATGTCATTTTAGAGACTAGTTGGCTTACGTGACTCATATGGGTCTTTGTAAATCATGAGTTGGCATGCCACGTAAGCTTGCTGTTAATATTTTTGACAGAAGTTGAGCATAAGGACTTTTATGTAACCGTTAATATAAGTTCGATGATATTACTGTTATAAAATTGAGTTGAGGGACGATAATGTGCGTTAGTCATAAGTTGAGGGACGACGGATAAAATTAACCCCACATTTCCATATGCTCTTATATCGTCTGGCATCTCTTGGAAGTAGCAAACAGGTTTATGCTTTCTGGATCAAGAATGGATATGAAACAGAAGGTATTACTGTCACAGTATATGTTATGCTTTCAAATGCTCATTCAACATTGATAGATTTGCTATGATGCTGGAGGCCAGGGAAAGGAAAACAATTGAAATCAAATTTTCCGTTCTTTTTATTTTTACCATTTCTGGAGAGTTGTTATCTGGCAGGACAAACTCTAGGTTTATTTGTCCTTCTATTAAAGTGGTTGGTCCATGATAAAAAGAATATGTTTAGGGGTAAAATGTTGAACACTAGTCATATTATGGAAAGGAAGCACAACGAGAAAAAGGGTCAAATAGTCCATTCTTGCCAACTCTTGATTACTTGGACTAGGGCATTATCTTAGCTAAAAATCTTCAACACATGCATTTTTGTATAGAATTCATCTTGCTTGCCCTTATGTAGTGGATCTCATTCAATTGACTTGGACAAAAGACCAATAGACGTAAGAGGAGAATTGCAAAATACTGAAGGAATTAATCTGGCCACTCAAGAATTAGGGAATTGACTTGCTTAAGCAAAACTTCAAATTACCCACTTGAATTAATAGAAAATAAAATAAAAAATTGACCCACTAGAGGGATGGATTCATTCCACATAAAAATCTTGCCATGACATTTAGAACCCACATCTGGTGGGGCCCTTGAAAGTCCCCTCATCGCAGTTGACCAATACTTGCCTTTTCTATAAATTAGAAGAACCATTATCAGTTCATCACAGACACACACAGAAGGAGAATAAAAGAAAGATGGCAACAACAACAACAGCAACAGTAGCCGAGGGAGCTCCAAAGATTGTGTGGAATGAGAATCAGCACAGATTTGAAACAGAAGACAAAGAGGCATACATTGAATATGTGCTTAGAGACGATGGGAAAGTGATGGATTTAGTACACACTTATGTCCCACGTTCAAAGAGGGGATTGGGCATGGCTTCTCACCTTTGTGTTGCAGCCCTTAATCATGCCAAAACACACTCCTTGTCTATCATACCCACCTGTTCCTATGTTTCTGTAAGCACATTTTTCTTTCTGGGTTTTGCCTCATTTCTGCTTTCCTTCCTGTGATACTTTTCTTGATTTTCTTGATTGGGTTTGTGTGATTAGGGTTATGCCTATAAGTTTTGACATAACATTAGTAAAAGAATTGTTTTAGATTGTTGAATTTGATATGAATTAACTTAGGGTTTCAGTTGTCTGTTTTAAATTGTTGAATATAGGAAGAATTTATCTGGTTTGCTGAAATGATCTATATTTGGTATCAGATTTTTGGGATTTATTTGGCATTGAACAATTCTTCTCCATCTCCTTGACAGAATAATAGACTTATTGTTATTATTATTATTAAAGAAAAATTATGAGAGTTGCAGAAAAACTGCTCTCTCCTTTTCCAGAAAATATAAGTTGGATTGAGTTTACAAAGAGAGTTGTAAACTAATCCTATTAGGGTGAAATAATAATAAATGTTTAATTTTTAATGATTTTTTTTTTATGAACATGAATTTGTGATTTTAATTATTCAAATGAATGTGAGAATTTTTTTTTATTATTATTATTTAATGATATATCACATCCTGACAAGATTGGTCTAATCTGAAAATTTCTATTCATAACCCAATTCCGGCCAAGACGTCATTAACCATGTAGGGAACTTGGAATGAGTCTCATTACATTATCGTAAGTTAGAAACTTTAATGTAAGCTTTTGGTCAATGATATAAAAAAGATCAGCTTTTAACCTTCCTCTGCACATGTATTTAATTAGCTGTTTTATGTAAAATAATGATTTATGAGCCAAAATTTAAGAGGAGCTAATGAAAACTTCTCTTCTTCCATTGGCAGGACACTTTTCTTCCCCGGAATCCGTCCTGGAATTCTGTAGTTTATTCAGAAGAGCTCAAATCGAACGTACAACCAACTTCAGCCATATGAGCATTCTCATCTTTAGAAAATTACAATAAAATAAAATAAAACTTCAGCTATGTGAGAATGAAGTGCTTCTATTAATTATAAAATGTTGTTTTTGCTAATGTTTCCCCTATATTTTCATATCTATCTGCAGAGGAATCACACTTGTGTTTTTCTTCTTATATTCCATCTTTTAATATTTTTACGCAGCATTTCACTTTTACTTCTGCAACTCTACTCAAACTTCACAGCAGAAGTGCTTTCCATAAGAGTATTATTAGATGACTGCAATTATAGTTTCTGATTTATCAGTTAGAAACATCAAATCTGATTTCTGAATTCTATTCCCGTCGAACCCATGTGAGAGGCCTCAAAATAATATAGCATAACCATCTTGACATTTTTTTTTTTACTAAGACTTTATAAATGGTTTAAAAACAAGCATAATTTTCGTTTAATGCATATAAATTAAATAACATCAGTTGATAAGAAACCTGAAAGTCATAATAAAAGAAAACCAAAAGTACCAGACTGTTCAAAACCAAAAATATAAAAAACATTAAACTACATATTCTTCAGAACTGATTTCTTAATAGCCACGCATCTGACATAACATCTTTATTTTTCTTTTTTTATAGACTGTCGATAAAAAATAAAGGGCTGGATCATAACATTGTTGTTTAATACATATATTTTAGGGCAAAAACAGAATCAAAAACAAAAATGGAATGCACCACATATCATATACATACATATGTACAAATTGAGGATTCAGGTTCTGTTCCTATCGAAGATCCAGGGTCCTATCCAGGAACAAAATAATCCATCTTTTCCATGGGTAGATTCAGAACTGATGTTTCCACCTATTCAACACAAAATGCCAATTATTCTTACAATTTAGTTCAATGTAAATATACGAAAAGGAATATCTATTTGTGTGCAAGCGCACATTTTTGCATTGGGGGGAGGATGGAATGGGGAGGAAGAGTTCAGTGAAACTGTACATCACCAGAAAACAAAAATTCACGGTTCCTGCCACTGGCATTATCTTCTGAAGTATGGAGTGGAGACTATAACAAAACTAAAAAGGATAGAGACATGCAAGATGGAACCTCCTAATGTTTAATAAGGTTTGCTTTGAGGCAACAACTGAACGAGGAAGAAACTTAAGAATACAAGTACGTGTTCAAATGGAACAAATGTGAAAGGAGCAAGACCCCTCTTGTGTGATGTTTGCGAAATCTCATTGTCCTGCCACTCCTGAACCACTCCAGCAATGTCCTTCTCAGGCCCTCTGACCCCATTACTATCCACTTTACTAGTAACAAGTGAGAGTATATCCATTCGATTGTTAACCCCTGCAATGGTTCCTCTTAACCTAAAGCAGATGATCAGCAAAATGGCTATCGACGGGAGGGAGATAAAAACAAAATGCAGAAAAGGAAAGATAATGATATGAGAAGTTTGTGTTAATTGCAGCCTGGGCCAAGTCTTTAACCATACACTTGTTCATTTCCAAGTATTCGAGAGTAACTAAATGTATATGCCTTCGCCACCATAAATAATTAATAATCATAACAAACAAGGGACAAGTTTAATTAAGAAGTGAACTCAACCCGACTATAAAACCTAATCATTGCAGTAATTGTACCATTACCAATTTTCCATCAACTTGAGCAACACAAATATAAAGATATGCATGCCTGCATAAATACATCCATACATATGTAGAATTTGAGAAAATCATCTCCTTAAATTCAAATCCTATATTCTCCTCTCTCCTAAAGTTGTTCTCAGCACTCAAATTGATAAATATTTCATGGAAAAAATTGCACAAAATCTCAAATAAACAAGTAAACTTCGATAAAAGTCTCTGAAATTTTACTTCATAAACGGTCAACATTTAATAGAAGGAAGAAGATAAAGATCATTAAAATTTACAACTACAACTTCTTGTAATGGTGAGCTCAACACAGAATGAGAAAGGCAAGAACTTCAATGAAATCATATCCACCACAAAAAGTATTCCAAAGTACATGAACGGATGCTAAACCAAACTATCACTGATACAATTGAATGTATCTAGGATGTACAATTAGGCATCGGAGAAGGAAAGGTAACTCACACCAGATTTGAGGGGAAATTTCAAAAGGAAGACTGAACCATGAAAAGAGACGAGACTTAACACTTGTGCCCCCCCCCCCCCAACAACCATGATTTTACCATCGCACCAAGACACAAATCACATAAATAAACTCTACAACAATATCTCAGAAAATTGATGATCTCTATGTTAATCAAATAGATTGTGCAATTCCTTGCTTGTTATTAATTTGGTTCAAGGTCAAATGAGTTAAAGGTGCAGTTTCACCCAACAAAACACAAAGGCGGTACAAAATTTCAAACGACAACTCCCCAGGACAGCACATCACACCACATCCATACCTTAAACAGATTTTCCACAGAGTAGGACGCAGGCCACAGGAAAGCAGCTTCAACCTGCAATAAATGTGTAAGAATAAAGACTTTCAAAATGGACATTGACATTGATCGATAGAGAATGAAATAAGAAAGAAAGATATATTGCACTTTGGATATCAAATTAAACTCTCAAATAATGGAAACACTAAATGCAGAAAAGAATATTCAAAATTCGTAGAACACAGAACAAAATCATTTGCAATCCAGTACCTTGTCATCGGTCAATGTGAAATGACCACTAAAAACATCATCTGCTTTAGATGCACGGAGATTCATGCATTTCACAACATCCTTTATTGTATGTGAAGAATTCTATATTTCACAAAATAGCATCTTAAAATGGTCAGAGAGAAAGGGAAAGAAATTTCTATAGGCATCTGAAATCAAAGAAGGTCATTGAAAGATTGTTACTTTATAAAGAAACCTGCCGGAAGGTAAGAATCTCATGTAACGATGATAGCGAACCTGCAGGAGGAAGGGGAGAGATCAGGATTAATAGAAAAACAAATTATTGAACCATGTGAATAGGCATGTTTCTTTTCCGCAACTAAAATTTTTTGAATGCAATTGTGCATGCTGCTCAGATGAATAAATCAAAACAATACTCCAAAATCCAGATTTTCTAGGGCATTCAATGTTGCTATTTAGTGTACACCCTATATCTCATTCTCATACCTCACAACAAAAGAACAATACAAACATCATGTAATGCTTACATAAATAAGGTTGTAGTAGTACAACAGTGTAGTTGATATCCCATGGCCATGCTGGACAATGCAATGAGCTAATGAGCACAAAGGAAGTTCAAAGAGTACGTTAATCTACATTCAGAATGAAAACATGAGGAATTATACTTTCTTTTCCTCGAGGATTCAAATACTGGAATTATAATCTTTCATGCAAATGCATGGGCATGATAACTTATAATCTTCCATACATATGGCATTCTACTTGTAATTTCACAATATAAATTGCAAATTTGATAATTCCTTAAGTTACTAAAAAATTTGAGATGAGCTTCCCACACTCATGCAACTCCAATTTCAAGAAAGACTGAAGATGAATCTGAAAAGATTCTGGACTTTATTTTTGTAGAAAAGCTACATTTCCTCGTATTATTCTGGTCTATTTTATAACAGAAGCACTTTATGTAAGAACCATACTAGCACAAAGTTTCCAAATTAACAAGAATTGTGTTGTGTTAACAGGACATAAGCATACCAAATGAACTGGATCGGTGACAGTCCACTCTCTTACACCAGCACGAATATAGGTGTTCCTACTCACGTAGAGACTTGACACATAAAAACTGCAATACATTCCAATGTTACTTTTGGAAGATCCTAATAATAATAATAATAATAAAAAGACAAGACAGCAAAGTTATAAGATAAAAGGAAAAGGCAACAATAAATTCAATCTTTCCCTAACAAAGGACAAACAAGTCCTTTTTGTTGGAAAATTAGTGTCATTTTTATTATTTTCCTCAAAAATGTCAACAATTATAGCAAAAGATGGTTTCTGCTAGTTATAAATAAAACAGAAGCACAGAAAATAATTGTTAATATTTGTATTACCAATAGGTAAATATTATGAAAAATATAAACAAAATATATGATATGCAACAAACTTAAGCTTTGTTCCCATCATTCTCATAAGTACATAGAATAACTTTGTACACTTAATATTTGTACCAAACATACTCTTAAGCAAAGAGAGAAACAAATACCATAGCCAGTCTCGAAATTAAATAAACCAAAATAAAATCCATTGTAGAAAATTTAGAGAAGAAAACTAAATTCAAGGACGAAAAACACAACAAAAAAGAAGGGACAAGTTCAAAGATATAAAATTCAGTAAAATCAATATGAAAAAGAGAAGTTCTTAATTTTTCAAAAAGAACAAGATAGGATGCAAGTTAGAACTAGAACATACCATCAGTACGGACCCTTGGTCTTAAAAGCCACATTTTCCGCCATGAGCTCTCATATTTTGATTGCAAAATCTTATAGTTTTCCACCACTCCAGATAGCTGCACAAAATATACATCTGTATTCAAGCTGAGATTCAATGAAATGAGAAAAAGGTTAATTAGAATCCTACCAACATTGGAAATCACCTGCCAAGCCTTTAAGCTAGCACTACGCCAGAATAAAGGGTTGCGAAGAGTATATCTCCATTTTCGGCAAACACAAGCAGCCCTTCCTAAATCATATGGATCCATTCGTAAAAAGACCTGCATAGGAATACGGCTCTCAGCTGTGGTATCTCCTCATTTTACAATATAAGTAAATGCATGAAACACTTATATGATCATTGATTTTAAAAAAAAATCACTTCATTGTTTTTTGGATAGCTAGAAAATGTATAAAAACTTAATCTAAAGCTTGAAACTTTAAATTTCCCATTATCAAATACATGATGATAAAAACAAAAATCCCCAAACCACAAGCATCTACTTCAAGAAATTTGCAATAATGAAATAATGGCATAATTATATTTACATGAAGTCATATGGATGATGGATTTGGATAGATTTTCCTTTTTTGCACAAAGAAAATCTTCTCTTTTTTCCTGCTCGATTTTCTCGGGAAAATTCGAGAGGTAAAAAAATAGAAAATGAGTGACTAGAAGAAGGAGAAAAACTGCAGAGTTATATTAATATGACTTGGGAACACAAGTGTCGTCGGATGCAAGTAGAGATGGATCATAAGGTGGCATTGAGTCAGCCTCTGTATCGTTCCGTTATCTAATGTCTAATCTAATATTAGACAGTTATTGAACATGAGGTGGGAAGTGTTACTGCAGCACATTTCCAGAACTGCACATTCTCTCGGGAACTTCTTTTTTAAATGCTACTATGCAAGAGTGGATCCCCTTAAAGGTCCAAGCAGCCTGAGCCCCTGCCAATTTTTTTTTACTACTATATATATTTGTCACCCCCACTTAATTCCATTTATATTCAAAGATAAAAAAAAAATTGTAATATGAATATAATTTTTCTTACATAAATCTCTCAATTATTTTTATTATTGTTAAAGTGACAATTAGTAATAAAAATTATTATTAATCGATATACGTAAAAAAAAAGCATAATTTTTATTTATATAAATTTATTATATATAAAGAAACATAATAATTTTTTTGTTTTTTCATATTTATCATTTTAAGTTTTTATTTTTATCATTTTAACTTTAAAAATTTTTATAGGCGACTCTCTAATTTCATAATTTTTTTATTTTACACCTATAATTTTTAATATTTTTTTTATATGTCCTCCAAATTTTTTTTTCATATTTCTTCTTAAATTTTTATTTTTACCTTTCTAATTTTAAACAAATTTTATAGTTAGACTTTTATATTTATACATAACCCCATAAAAAAAATAATGTTGTAACTTTTTATCCCCTCATCTAAAATAATAGGTGTGCCACTGCTCTTGTGGATGGTTTAGTTAAGTTTATGAATGATGCTGCAAGTGATTTTGGTGTCACTATAGCTACTGCTGTGTAGCTTCCATGTGTCTCCTTTTATTCACCAAAAAAAAAATTATCAATTTCTCACTTAAATATTTTTGGATTTTTGGTAATACTCAGAACTTAATGTCCAATAATAAAAGGGACGTTTCATGCTTCATATCATAAGCCATTTTTGTAACATTTCTTCAATTGGATCTTGGCCCAGTACCAAAATGACCCAATACTTCTTCTTCTTCTTCTTCTTATTATTATTATTAAAACTCGGGTTCGTCCCAAATAAAGTTTTGTCTGAGGTTCAAATTTAACCAATAATCCACCCAATTTTTCGCGGTAAAACACTTATGTCAATATAAAAAAAAAAAAAATTAATAATAGAATCGTCAATGTTGACAGAAGAATAGTGGTGGGCTGCTTGTCCTCAATAATTATTGGGGCCAATAGGGTTTTTTTGGTTGCAATTTTTATGGATAAAAACAGGGCTGTTGTAGTGGTGGTCACGCCTAGAAAAACTATCCATTAGTGGCTTCTTCTTACTAGATTACTATAGCCACACAAGCAATTCAAATCTATTTTGCATTCCATCTATTATATTATATCTCTTTTTTTATTTATCTCATATCTTTTATAAAAAAATATTAATTATTAAAATATTTTAAAAAATAAATAATATAATACATAAAAAAAATATAAAATAAAAAATTTAAATTATCAATGTAGGTATTCAAGCATTAACTTATTCAATCAATTAATAATTTTAGAATTAATTACAGTGAAGGCCAAAAAAAATTATGCTCATGATAAAAAAATATATTTACAATTTTTTTGTCTTTTTTTTTTTTTGGATAATTACAAGAATATGCATTATTTTTATATCAAAATTTATAATTTTCTTTATATTAATCATTAATATTAATTGAATTTCATACGTATACGGCTGTACGAATAGTGTACTATCAATATCAATGATTTTAGCATAAAAGTCTCGTCTAGTCGTCTTTTTTTTGTCATTTTTGCCAGTTGGATAACAAAGACTAAAGAAACACCACTATTTGGAGTTGATTATACAAAAGAAAAATTTTACAAAAACTATTTTGAAATAGAATGATATTAGAGTAAGAGGCTTCTTTTTCTCCTCTTAATTGATAGTTGCAAAATGGCAAATAATAGAGATATTTTGAGCAATTGAATTTGATGAAGGATAAAAAGTCATAATTTTTCATTAGGCCAAAGACGAAAAAGTTCACGAGAAGGATGTCTCACTTGCCCTTCAATGGACCTTGAGCCCTTGATCCATCGAGATCCAAGCTCAATGCTTATCCTTGAAAGCCCCAAAACACATAGAGAGTGAGGCAACTCAATTACAAACGCCACATTGCCCTCATTCACATGCTAAGACCCTCTGGCTAGGGAAAATCAACTTTTTCATTTCATCCGTGACCCAGTGAGCGGCCTTGTATGCAAATTATCCCTTACCAATAAGTAATACGAATTATTTCAGGATAATTGACACAGCACCCCACGAAAAAGGGCCTCCATTTTCCTATAACATAATATTCAAGTACATGTTGTGTGTATAAAAAATAAATTATATGTCATATCAATTCAAATACTATATTATTACTTATTTCAATCAAACGATATAAATTAAAAAGTATAAAAGAAAATCATCAACCAACACAATATAGCTAATTTTATAATTTCTATTTATTTTTCTCACTAAAATTCTTTCTCAAAAACTAGGAAGAAAAATGTGTCTTTTTTCTTAAAATTTTTTCATTTTCAAACTATTAATTGGAATATCAAAAAGTAAAAAAATTTAAACTTCTCATGTCACTTAACTATCTTACATGTTCATATTCCAATGTAATAGTCCAAATTCATCCACGAAAGAAAAAATTCAATCTATCTACTTTAATTAAGCTTTGATCCAAATCAAATGTAATTTATTTATTATTTCTCCACATGTGGAATCATCATTTGAGATTTTGATTATCTTCCAAAATAGGGGTTACCAATTAGTAAACTAGCTTTTCCTTATTAGTACAAGTTTTTTAATCTTCATACTTGAATTTAATTATTTATCCTTGATAAATGAAAGATTAGACATACTAATTAATTAAGGAATGGGAGTGTGGATCTTAATTATTTTCAATAAACATCACATGGTATAATAATGACGCGTTGAAAGAAATATAATCTTGAGTACTTTCATTTCAATTCAAGGATCTTATCTTGAAACTATTTAGAAAAATTCCTTTTTTTTTAATAAAAACATATTCTTTACACAATAGTTTACATCTATATTTCATCCGCACTAAAAAACAAAAAAGTCTTATTTCATTGTAAATTAAGAAATTTAATTATTTTTTTATTTATTACACTAATTTTATTACTTTTCTTTTAAAATACCACTGCCTAAAATATTTTTATTATACCCTTCTTAATTTTTTTTTTCAATATTTATAATAATTAAAGTATTCATATTTTTAGTTTAAATTTATAATTTTAATATAAAAAATAAAAATATAATTAATATATGTAATAATATTGATCTGAATTAATAAAAAGTATATTTAATATTACCTACTAAATTAACATTTAAAAAAAATAAACTATTTTAATACAAATGAAATAGAAAAATATGATTTATTTTTTTTAAATGAAGAGAATATTTATCTTTTTCAATAAAAATTATTATTGTCTCTAAGGGGACATCTCATTAATAAAGCATTAGACTCAGGAAGAGTTGAGGGGGCTGATGTACTAAAAATACATCAACCCTGTTATGTAGGCTTTAGATTTAATATACTTCTAACATATATTTTTATATCTATTTAATTATTATTTTATACAAAAAATAATCCATTGAATTTGTTATAAAAAATTATTATAATATTATAATTTTTAAAAAAATTTATAAAATATTTTTGATCTTTAAAAAGTTTATATAGTAGAGATTGATATATTTTTTATTCATTAGCCCCCTCTACCCGCCCCGAAGCTTGAGATCTCAAGTTTGAAGCACACAAATGTGAGTATTTTTGTTAAATTTATTGAGTTATTTGTGACTTTATGGATAATAATAACTATTGTTGTCTTGCAATAATAAAAATAATATGCTTCTAGCGTCGCCCTACTGCCAGCATTATGTGAATATATATATATAATCATGTCCACACGATTAACATCGATCTATCTACCACTTTTTTGAATTTTATTTTTTCAATCATAGTTTATAAATTACAATATCCTAAATCTAAAATCCTAAAAATAAATATTTAAGTACACTAAAAATTAAATATATATATATATATATATATACCTTTTCAATTAAATGCAACGAAGACAGATATAAGAATTTTAGAAAAGAAATAGTGTGATAATTGAGAAAGAAAATAAAGAAAAATAAAAGAAAATAAAGAAAAATGAGAAAAAATAAAAAAAAATTAAGAAAATGAGATTAAATAGTATTTTATTAAAGATTAAAGAGTTAATTTTTTTAAAATAAATAAATATTTTATTAAATTTTAGAAATTAAATAATAATTTCCTATAAAACATTGTAAAAATTGAGGGATGCCTTTTATTGAAGAGCAAAAAATGATAATATGTTATGTTAAATTTTCGATAATGGATTTAAAGGATAAATAAGAGGAGATTAGGTTTATAAGAAATAGCATTGATTTTAAAATGAATTTAAGATATAATTATAGTTAAAAATTAGAACTAGTTATTAGATAATTTTTTCTTAAGTTAATATATATTTTTTATGATTTGATTATTCTTTTAATGTGTGATATTTTATTTTTGTATCTGACGTAGCGAAAGCCTTTTAAAAGTATATCGATTTTAAATAAATACCAAACTAATAAATATTAACGCTTGTTTATTCAAAAGAATACTGAAAAATTGAAAAAAATAACTTTGAAACAGAAAAATTATTTTATTTCAAATTAAAGTTACTCAACCCTAAGATTTATATGATTATTTATAAAAAATAACTTTCATAAAATTTTAGAATTTTAATATGGTAATTTATTTCGAAAATGAAACAAATCATCAAATTTATATAAATAAGAAAAATAATCCAAATTAATTTAAATAGATAAACAAATCAAAATTAATATAACATTTAAAATAGTATCCAAAAATAAGTTTCCTACCAAAATTAAATAAGAAAAATACAAAATACAAAAAATACAAAAATGAAAAAATACCAACTTTTATTGGTCTCCATCAATATCTCAACAAGTTAAGCTCATCATATAGTAATACATAACCGAATAATGAAAAATCTATATTATTTATTCTAATTTAAGAGTTCGAATATCCTATTTTATTAAATAGTATTTTTACTTTGGAACTATAAATTTTAATGTTTTTATGTATGATATGAAATTTTTAAATATCGTTCATTAGTATTTCTACTTTTGAATTGAGATAACTGGTATCTGTTGAAAAAAATATTCCATATCGAATAATGATAAAATATATAAAGAACTTATAAGTGAGTGTGTGTTGGATTTAGCACAAATTAATTGGTTTTGTGCAAGTGAGTTCCAACACTTACTCATTTATAAGTCCACTATGTATGGGTTCATGAATTTTAATATGGTATCAGAGTTTTATACCCAAACGTGTTAGATTCTGGGATCCATGTTCGAGCCCCGTTATTATTGTTGGACTGATGATGATGTCAGTCCAGACCGAAACTGAAGAAGAGATATCAGTCGGTCTATTTGTGAGCAAGTATCAACCGATTTATTGATATTAGGCCATGAGCTAAAATCCGGTTGCAATTGAGGAAATATGTTGAGAAAAATATCCCATATCGAGTAATGATAAAATAAATAAAGAATTTATAAGTGAGTGGGTGTTGAACTTAGTATAAGCCAATTGAATGGGTGTTGTATTTAGTACAAGCCAATTAATTTTGTGTAAGTAAATTTTAACACTTACTTATTTATAAGTTCACTTATATATGAACCTATGGACTTTAATAGTATCACATTCATAATCCAAGTCAAATATTGCAGAGCAAGTCAATATCACACCTTTTAACAGGGTAGCTGCTGCTAGTAGAAATTGGACAGTACAATATAATCCTAATACTATGGGGGTTACCCCTTCCTAAGATGGTCCTACTGGCCCTTTTTGGCGGCACCATGCCTTTCAAGCAAAGCTATACGTTAACTAAATAATGGTGTATTTTCAAGCAATTGTTGCCATTACTTGCAAGCAAATTTCAATAGGGTTTTTGGGCCATTAATATTATTAATCCATAGTTGTTAAAAGTAATAGACAGAAAGATTGAGTGATGCGCCCAATACATCATGCTGACCATCTCAAGGACTGTTGGTGGGTGGGTCTTGGGCTTTCAATCTTTCACAATACAATGGGTCCTTTTCCCATGAAAGTAAAAAATGTAAGAAGGGCCCTACTACTGTCCCTTCACTTCTTCAAGTTCGTCCCTACCATCCTCAATAGATATGATAATTGAACAGGATACTAAAACTTATAATCAATTAGCAAACCTGATTTAACCATGATTTCTAATGTATCTAACGATTTTTTTTTTCATTTGATTTTTAATTAAGTCAACTCGTTATTGCTTTTAAGTTATTGATTCATTAATTTAGTTTTTTTTTAATATTTGAGAGAAAATTAATTTTAAATATTTTATTCAAAATGATATCGATTCATTAATTTAATTAAATATTAATAACACTGGATATGTGATAAATGTAATTTTCATCCAATCAATATTTTTAAATTACACCAACAATTTTTTTTCTCTCTCTCGTTTATTTTTTTTCTTGTCTTATTTTTTCTTTTCATTAACACTATTCATGAATCATGGAATAGAAGAACAAAGAAATAGAATAATTGCAAGTATGCCTCTTCATAAACTGCAGTTGAATTTAAAAAATATTAAATTTTTATAAAATTCAATCCGTTCAATTTGTAATTTTATTTATTAATTACGGTCCGACATGCGATCATGTTTATTTATAGATTATATGTGTGTATAAATATACATACAAACTAATCTAAGGTGTATTCCATATATTTATGTTAAAACTTAACGTAAGAAGAGATGACAAATTTGGAAAAACCCAGCTGCTAATTACTAGGTTGTGAAGAAAGAATGATCCAATAAACCAAATTAACGTAATTACCATTATTAATTAGTTTAATTATATATATAATTGCTAGAACATAGTATAGTAGGACACACAGGAGATGCAAATTGGAGATATATGATAAGAGTCTATTCATCAAAAGATGCATTATTGGTTAAACAATTAAGTCATTGAATGAAGGCCCACTAGTTTTTTTAGGTTCTTGTCCAAGTTCATATTGAAGTGCAATCCTTTCCTACAAAGATATGATTGTTTTTAAGAGGTAAGTATGAAAATAAAATTAATTATTGTGAAGTTCTTTTGGGAAAAATCCTGTGAATTTTAGCTGGCGTAGGAGCTAGATTAGATTCAGTGTTTAACTATTCAGGCCTAAGATATTACCACAAAAATGTCTCGATAGTTTTTTTTTAAGAAAAATATGAAATTTCTGCTCATAAATAAAAAAAACACCTCAATTCCCAAAAAATACAGTAGTATAAAATTATTAAATATATTTTAAATATTGATGATTTAGGAAGACTCATATAAAAATTGATTGATTTTTCTAAATGAATTTAATTTCATTTGTGATTTTTGGACCTGTAAAACAAAGGAATATAAAATTAAAAAGTCAATATGAAGTTTGATAAAGATATTTCGATACTTAAATTAATAATTTTTTTTGAGAAAATTAAATGAGGTTTAGAATTTGAGAGTTTTAGTGAGTATTAAGTTAATAAATAATCATAAATGTTGGAACCTCTTCTTACTTGTATTTGATATGTTCTAAGTTGACTTGATAGGCGATAATAAGTGTTATCAACTGCTTGGTTTCTTAGGTGACAACTTATTTAATTAGGGACAACTCTATTTCTAGTATGATTTATGACTATATACATGCACAATATTTACAGTGCAACTTGTGGCTTTAAAAATTTAGGCAGTCATTTCCTTATTAATAATAATGAGAAGATTTATTTGTGTTTAGGTATTATACGATCTGTAATCACTCTCATGTCATAAGTGTCATTTTAGAAGAAAGAAATATGAGTCAAAATGCTCGATATTTTATGAAGTTGAGGTGGGCTAGCGAGAAGACCATTCCTTCGAGCTACTTAGCATTCAAATTTTATTAGGCAAAAAACTTTTCTTTACATGGACCTTGCAGTAATTTAGAATCCTTCGTTATTATAAAAAAAATTTAAATTCAAGTTTCACTAATTAGATGGTGGATAGTCAATTAAACAGAATAATTTAATTATTATAAATATTAAAAAATAAAAAAAATTGAAAAGTATTTAATAAATAGGAGTATTTTAAATCAAAGTATTTTAAAAAGAAAGTGATAAAATTAATATAATAAATTAAAAATAACTAAATTTTTTAATTTATATATATATATATATATATATATATATATTTAGGAGGGAGAAAGTATAAATAATTTTTACTTTAGATATTGGAAAAGAGAATTTTTTGAGTTAATTAAAGCGGTGTAACATTCTACCAATTAGAGATGTATATAATTGAGTTGAGTGGACTAATTAGAGGTTAAATGCTAAATTAATTGAAACAAAGTGTTGAATTTCACATCGTCTCGCAGACCTAAGATATTAAAACCTTCTGGGTTCCCTGAAGGAGACAGGTAAGGACCATCAAGCCAAAAGCAAGTAGCCCTATAACAATAATATTAATAATCTAATTGAAGATTAATTAAGAAAAAACAACACACGCATATATATGTTATATGATACTATCCATCGGATACAAAAATGGAATTACAGTTAGATTAGGGTATAACTTTCTTTTTTTTCACTTTGTTCGCCTTTTAGATTCGACACTCAAACCAGGGGATGATTGTAGGTTTTTATCTGTAACAATTTCAAATCTGCTACTATCATTTTTTTTATGCTTTATTTATCATTTTTTCTTGTTTATTTTCCATTTTTTTTCACACCTCTTTATGGTGTCCTTACTTTCAGAATGAATTTTTGTTTGCTTGAAAGATTACTCCATAACAAATTTTGCAAAGAATTTTGACTAAGTTTACCTGAAATCAAAGTTTATTTTATAAATATACTTAACTCAGTCTACTTACTAATCAAGATATTTTATGGTGATCATTTTTCATTAATTTTTTTATTTAAAATAGATTTAATCGCATTCTTTATCAAATTTTTATTTAAGATTAACATAATCCCACTCATTATTTATCGACATATATTTTTTAATTAAATCCTTTGTCTTTAGGATATCTGAAATAGTCTTTTAAAGTCGATGACAAATCAGTATTCATGGCTTTATTTTTTCATTTTTTTTTTCTTTGATCCTACTTGATTTATTGTTTTTTATCTTTCTCAACAAAATGTACTAATTAAAAATTTTAGTTATCATTTTTATGCTAACCTTTTTGCTCCAATAAATATACCTTTAGTTTAAAAAATCTGAGACAAAAATGTTTCACGTGCATATAAATGAAGCAGTTGGATTTTTTTTTTAAATAAAAGGGAAATTATATTAATAGGATTTGAAACATAAAGGAATTGAAATACAATATTTAGAATAACATCCAACACAGAAACTTAGATTCCTATAACATTCTTGAATACAAATTTAAATACAATATATAGAATAACATCCAACACAGAAACTCCGATTCCTATAACATTCTTGAATACAAATTTGAGAGAAGAACAAAAATCAATAAAGCAGTTAAAATATAATTTCAAAACTAGGATTAAATTGGATAAGTGTTCGTTTGGGGATAAGAAATTAAAATTGGAATTGAGAATTTTAATTTTAATTCTAATTAAAGTCTGTTTCACACAAAAAAATTAGAATTAAAATTAAAAATAAATAAAAAATTAGTGACAATGAAAATGACGGTAAAGTTAAAAGTTGTGGCGAACTATCGGCGATAGCAGTGGGAGTGATGGTAGATCGTCAACGATGATAGTCCGGCGAGTTATCGTCTGCGGCTATGACAGTCTGACAAGTTATCATCACCGGCGATGACCGCTAGACGAGCCACCATTGTCGGCGGTGACGGACCACCGTCATTAGCAGTGGCATTGACGCTTGGGATGGAGATGGCAGTGATGCTGAGGATAGCGGTGAAAGAGATGATCGTAGTAGTAATTATAGAATTGTAATTCTTATGGGTTGAGAATGAAATTGTGGAATTAATTTTTTAGTTATATTACAATTTCATAAAATTATAGTTAGAATTTCAATTTTAATTCTAAATAACTTCCAAATATTTGAATTGAAAATTCTAATTTCAATTTCAACTTTAATTCTAAATTCTTCAAACATATCCTAATAGAATTTTAAAATCCATATAGAAACTATTTAAAAAAGTGTGGATATAGGTTTAAATATGATAGATCAGACAAGCCGATTTAAACTCTAAATATCTACCTGTAACTAATGGCTAAATCGCCACTTACACAAAAAAAAAAAAAAAATTAGTTGTCCATATAGAACCAAAATCACAATGAAAATCAAGCTAAAAGACTACCAGCACTCAATCTTCCTTCTTCTCCAAAAATAAAAAACTACCATTAAAAATAGAGACCATAAAAAATTAAACAAACTAGAAAGAAAAACTAAAAAATTATGGAAACAAGAAAATAAAGGAGAAGACAAAAGTACGGTTGTCAAAATTAGATCGAATTGATTGGTTGAATTAAAAAAATTAAAAATTAAATCAAAAATCAGTCCGATTAGTCTCCAAAAACTCATCCTCAAAATCAGTTAAAAAACTGATAAATCGGTCAATTAATCAATAAATCAGTGAATCCGATCGATTTTCTAATTTGAGAGGGTCTTTTTTTATTTTTTTTTAAAATAATAAATATCAAATTATATTTATTTTTATCATATATATATATATATATATATACATATATATATATATATATATATAGCCTTTGCAACCATATAATAAAAATAAAAATAGAAGTAATATATATATATATATATATCCTTAGAAACCTATATATATATATATATATATATATAGATATATATATAGACTTTGCAACCAATATATATATATATATATATATATAG
>CANXYC011706193.1:0-14539 GCA_948193065.1 Aleurites moluccanus
AAACTCTAGCGAGATCAAATCTGTTAAACTCAAAAAAATCTATATATATATATATATATATATATATATATATATATATATATATATATATATATATATAATTTGATATTTATTATTTTTGATTAAAATTAAAAAAAAAAAAATTGACCCACTCGAACCGAAAAAATCAGTCCGATTCAATTAATTCACTAGTCGGTTCACCGGTTTTTTAACCGATTTTTAAGGATGAATTTTTAAAAACTGACCTGACCAATCCTTAATTCGATTCTTAATTTTTCTGATTTGATCAATCAGTCCGATCTGATTTTGACAACTATGTCCATGTATATAGAAAATATCACTCATTCTTTTTTTTTAATCCAAATATGGTATAAGAATATATTAAAATATATGAATTTTTATACACACACACACACATATATATATATATATATATAAAAGCATAAATAAGGAAGTGTTAAAATTTACTTATATAAAATTAATTGACTTATATTAAGTTCAACATCCACGTGTTTATAAATTTTTTTATATATTTTATTAATATTTAATGTGGAATTGGCTCATAACATTAATAGGCTGACTGACATTTACTTATAAATGGATCGACTATCATTTTTTCTTCAATTTCAGTTTGGGTTGACATTAGTCATCGTCTAAAAATGAGGGATTTGAACAAAGACGGACTGTATGCATATGTGCTTATTATAAATTGACAAGTATTAGAATCTATTTATATAAAATTAATTAGTTTGTACTATATATAGTATTCACTCATTTATAATTTTTTTATGTTTATTTAATGTGCTATTCATTTTCTAATAAACTCCCTGATTATATGCAATTAGACTAATTTATGACTTAACATCAACAAATTGATTAACATTAATTTATAAATAAATTAGCTGAAATCTCTTTTTCAATTTTAGTGGAAACTAATATTATCATTATTTCAATAAATAAGTGCACAATGAAATGTAATGTTCAAGAAGATAAGTTTGATAAATAGAAAAAAATAAATCTGAAAATAATAGAGCATATTCGCCCCTAGTTTTTGGACAAAAGTTATCAATATTTTTATGTCTATAAGACTATGACGTTACTAAATTTATTGTCTTAAGTGAACATCCATTTTAACAATGGTTGATGGAAAGGGAGAGAATTATAAAACTAATAATTAAAAAAAAAAGGGTGAGATCATATTCGATCAGCTGTGCCAGTTAATTCGACTCACAAAATAAATTTGATTTTCATTATTAAGCCAATAAATTATTAAAACACTGTATTTTCAAGCTTTTGATCAATATGTGTTACGTATTAGATTTGGTGTTTTGCTTCTATCAAAATTTAGGTATGTTTTGTTTGTATTAAATCACACTACTATATAATAAGGATCTCCTTGATTAATTAATTTTAATTTTTCTCTTTGATTAATTAATCAGATGATTTATTGAAATTAAGATCTTATTTGGTTTAACTATTTGTAATAGTTATTAGATTGTTGATAGTTGTTAGTTAATAACTAGTTGCTGATAGCGGACGACTGTTACATAATAATTAATTGTTGCGGGTGTTTAGTGGATTTGACAAAATTTTTTGGTACAGTTATTAGTTTTTTGGTTTTCAACAGTTGCATCATATCCGTTTGGTTACTAACAATTGTTAGATGTTAGATAGTAAAAAAATAACTGTTTGTAAAAATTTCAATTTGAAATTTTATTTCACAAAATTCATGTTTTTGAAGTAAAAAGACTAAATTATCCTCTAAAAATAATATTTAAATAAAAAATAATATTAATATTTATTATTAATAGTCATTTAATATAATAATAACTAATAATTTTATTAAATACCTATAATAATCAATTATTATATAATAACTATTAATAACAGCTATCAACCAATAGTTACTAACTATCAATAACAGTCAATAGCTGCTATAAACAATTAAGTCAAACGGGGCTTAATAAAATTATTATTAGTTGTTAGCTATTATTATATTCAATAACAATTAAGGATAAATGTTAATATTTATTTTTTATTTAAATATTATTTTTAAAAGATAATTTAATCTTTTTAATTAAAAAAATAGGAATTTTTTTTAAAAAAAATTATGATTTAAAATTTTTATAAATAACAACTATTTAACTGACCAAATATTATGATGTAACTATTAAAATTAAAAAAATTAACAGTTAAATAAATTTTTTTTACTAAATAGCCACTAAGAGTAGGGTACATAAAAATATTGTAATCTCAACGTCAAGAAATTATGACAAATTTGTCTTGCATATGCTTACGATTGCATATTAAACAAGGAACAAGTTATTATATGCTTAATAGCATCACTCTTATGTCAAATTTGATTGCTAATCAGCCAATTACTTAGAGGTCCAGTGCTGCCATGTCCACACTAAGTTTAATTAAGCAATATGCTTTTTTTTTTCTTATTTTATGTCATATTTTATAATTTTTTATGCCTCATATCATTTTATTTTAAATATTTTAAAAATAACTATTTTTTCATAAATGATATAATACATAAATAAAATGATTAATTATAATTTCTTCCTTGTATAATGATTCATTACACTAAATTCTCCTTGACCTTTCAAAAATACATTAACTCTCCCCTGACGAATATCATAATATATTATTAGATCATTCCATCCAATTTTGCTATTAGTCAACCCTTAGTCAACCCTACAAGAGTAGTAAAAAGATCAAAATACTTTTATCCTTTATTTTTAATTAATTGCATTCTATTTTTGTTTTAAATTTTTTTAAGGTTAAAAAATTTATTTTCATACTTTTGACAAATTTGAAAATAAAAATATTTTTTAAAAATATTTTATTTTTAAAATAAAAAATAACAAATAAAAAATAAAAATATTTTTTTAAAAATATTTTTTAATTTTTATTTTTAAATTTGTCAAAAATATAAAAATAAATTTTTTATTTGTATTAAAAAATTTAAGAAGAAATAATTTAATTTTTTCTTAAATTATTTTTTAAAATAAAAAATAACAAATAACAAATAAAAAATATTTTATAAAAAATATTTTTGTTTATTTTTTATTTTAAAATTTTTCAAAAATATGAAAATAAATTTTTTAATCTTAAAAAAAATTTAAAATAAAAATAGAATGTAATTAATTAAAAATAAAAGATAAGAGTATTTTGATCTTTTTACTATTTTTGTAAGTTTGACTAACAGATGACTAACGGTAAAATTGGACGGAAGGGTTTAGTCGTATATTATAACATTTGTCAGGGGGAATTAGTATATTTTTAAAAAATCATGAAAAATTTAATATAATGAGTCATTTTATAGAGAAAAAATTATAATTAATTCTAAATAAAAATATAAAATATGAGATGACATATAAGATGAAATAGAAAATTAGTATCGTTGATTAAACAACTGATTCTAAAAACTAATGTGGGTGTTTGGATTCTCAAATTGAGGATTCAAAATCCATTAATCTCTAAAATCACTTAAATTTATATAATTTTAAGTGTACGGCTTAATAGCCCATTAATAATTTTTTATTTTCAAAAATAGAATTTAACCTTCAAATTAAAATTTTTTTAAGCACCATTTTAGTGTTTTTGAGAAAATGAGTTTTAGCAAAATTATTTTTACCAATTAATAATTTTTTTATTCACCAAATTTTGAGGAATAATAATTTTTTATTTACTAAAATCACTTTTATAGAATTGAATCCAAACACCCATAATGATTGATAAGTGAATGTGAATTCTCTGTTCAAGAAACGCTCCTGATAATGAATCACCATAATTATAATTATAATTGTACTTATATCACAAAATTAAACATGTCTGCATATATTGTATATTATACTTACAAATACATAAAATTCTTTGAATTTTCTTACACTTAATTATATTTCTCTATTCTTGAAACTCTCACATACTTGCCAGAACAGAGATTTCTGAACACTCTGCATGTAACAAAATTAAATTAAGAAATGGTGCAAGTGCTGTTAAATGCTTGAGTTCGTTTTTTCTTATCATAAGTACTATTTAGGAATAGCAGACATTTTGCCTGGTGATTATATTTTGGCTTGATGAAATTCGAAACGACTTGAAAATATGAGCTCAGGCTTACACGAATCAAAATTGGCAATCCATTTCCTGATTCTAGCATGTCTTGCATATTTCTTCCTGCTCCATACATTGGTTTGTTTCTTGTTCCCACATATAATTGGAATACTGATGAACTATGGCTCTCAGCATATAGTTTTGAACCCTGCAGCCATGTTAACGTCACATTTCATACATGCATAAAAATTAGTTTTCACATATAAATTAACTGTAATTAAGCAGCTTTCTGATAAATGGGTTGCATAATTCTTTCTATTTTGGGGATTCGAACCTGAAATCTTAACCAAATTGAGATATACACTTATTATCAGACTAAATTTATGAGTGCAACAAGTTTTATTTTATGTGTATATATAATATTATGGACTAACAATTACTTTTATTATCATTTTTGTATTACGATAAATCGGTATCATATTATTTATTTTTTGAATCACCTTTCTATTATGATAAAAGATATATAATATATGTGTCATAATTAGCCTCAAGATTTGATTCCTAATCAATAAATTAGCAGTAAATTCACCTGTAAATTAAGCTAATCTTTGACATATAGAGTTTTATTGTGTTAATGTATTAAAAAGCTATATATAAGGTAAGCTACAGTTACAGAACTTATTGGTTGAAAAAGTAGCTAGCTAATTTTGAGGGTTATTCTCAATTGCTAAATTCAATTGAGCTCATATGAAAGGATTATGACAAAATGAGTTCATTTTCTTATTCAATATTCGATTATTGAAATCGCCATCCAAATTAATTCTAAAATATACAAGTCAAACTGGGGTGCATCATTAGACTTGAAAAAGAATAATTTCAATAGATGTATAAATTGATTCGAGAATACCTAATGGTTAAAAAAAATATTAATTGAGAGAACATTATGCTTACATGAGAGATCGCAAAAGGGAGGCGACCAAAGAACATTTGCAGTGTAGGAGGTTGAATATGAAGGCCGAATAGCTTAGACTTGTTTTCTATCAAAAGATGCATTGAACAATTGCAGGTCAAGATTTTAGTGGTAACACCAGTGCCATCTATTCCTTCCCCTAGTCCAAATTGCCTGATTCCTGCTATCTGCAGCACATTATGAATTGTTCATTTGTCAGGAGCATTTGATATATATATATATATAAAATAAACTTTTAAATTTTTTGCTATTATGCTACTTTAATTTGTTTTTTGTTCAATTAAATGTATGAACTTGTAATTTTTTTTTTTAACATTTTAATGTCTATGATCGATTTTACAGATTAAAGTAATTGTATTACTCATTTTATATCCTAATATGATTTAAATACTTTTATTTCTCATCACTTACTTTATGTTTTTCTCTTTTTTTTCTCTTTTCTTTCTTTTTTTCCTCTTTATTCTTAATTACATTTTTTTCAAATATTTTATTTTCTTATTTTAAATTATTTGAAGATTATTGAAAAAATATAAATAAATTTAATGATTAAATTTTATTTTATTTTCTAAAAATGAAAAGAAAAATAGTTTTAATTTTTTTAAAAGAGAAAAATAATTATAAATAAGATATATAAACATTTTAACTTGTAAAACCTATTAGAGACACCATATTATATAAAAATTAGCAAATTCGAACACTTAATTGAAAAAAAAAATTCAGACACTAAAACAATAAAAAGTTAAAAAATTTAAACCGCATGGATGAATTTTCCTTATTTTTATGTTACAGTATATCCTCAATTATTTTCTCCACTTGACATATCAAACAACAATTCCTTGGAGTAGTTTCCCATATTGTTGTGTCTGTTTGGGTCCATTAGTTAAAAGGCTGCAGAAATACAGACAGTCAGCCTTTTGGTGACTTGATTAAACACTTGATCTAGCCATTCAGGGCCAAGTTAGTCAAATACTTAGGCCTACATTAAATGACATTTAGTGCTTAAGGGCCAGGGGTCTTAGCTGGAGTCCTGTACTCCACGTGAATGTTTTATATTCTCCCAAGTCCCTACTCTATTGAACGGCCAATTTTCAAGACTTAAAACTTTTAATCTATTGAATTGCAAGATGAATATTTCAACATTTACTTACTAGCCATATTCTTAAACTTTCTATATTTGCCATGGATTGCTTGAAATTAGATACTAAATGCTATCTTATTTATGTAATTTAAACCCCATGAGAATTTAAACATTGATTTTTATTTTGTAATATGTGATGGGTTGAAACTAAATACTAAATAGTATCTAATTTATGTAATTTAAGCCTGATATATGGTTACAATTCAAAGTTAAATATGATCAAGTATCTATTTTATAATACAAGATATCATGAGATTTAAATATTTTTAATAATTGGTTTTTTAGTTAATATTTTAACTGAAAATTAAAAATATTATCTTATAATCTTCAAAACGATTAATATCAATAAATCCAACACTAATAAGCTATGATAATCACTAATTTTTATTTAACAATTTTCAATGTATTAGAAGAAAATAATGAAACAATAGAGAAATAGATCATGTACCTTGATAGACATCTTAGGTGGTGGTGGTTTAGTAGCAATGTAGAAAACAAGTAAAGCAACTCCTAAACTCACCAAAAGTCTCCAAGAAATTTGTAAAGAAACCCAAGCACAAGAAGAGCTTCTTCTAAAAGAACAATATTTCCACCACCATCCATCTTTGCTTCCATAGTAATACTCATCATCATAATCATCTTCATTTTCTTGTTCATGATCAACAATGATCAAACGGTTGACACCCTTTTCATCATTCCCATTAATCTTCTTTTCATTCAAGAAAGAGTTATTGGAGCCACGAGAAGAAGAGTAGTGAGAGAGAGTAAATCTTGAAACTTCAGGGTTCTTGTTAATAAGAATATTGGTATCAGATCTTGATGGTGAGTGAAATGTGGATTCAAGATTGTGGGTTTTGATTAGTTCTGAACTGTTTGCATGAGAAATAGTGGATGGGCTTTGAACATAGTATGCACATGGGAAAGAGTGAAACAATGTTTCTTGATCTTCACTATCCATTTTTCTGTGTGTAGACATTGTCTGTGTTTATGCTTCACAGAGAGAAACAGAGAGGTGTGTGTTTCTGACAAGGAAAAGGGTATGGCTCTGGAGGGTTTTTATATAACTGGATAAACAGAACTTTAGAGCTTAATTAGGCTTTTTGACAATTAATGTGAGGCTAATTAAAGGATATTGGAGACTATTATTGAGTTTAGGCTTAATAATACAAGAATCGTCTATGCAAAGCTTCTAAAATTGGGAGGTTAAGAATTTAAATCTAGTAGGAGTCAAATTGAAAAAAAAAATAAATAAATAAGGTTTTTTAGACAAAAAATTTTGGGTGCATTAGATATATAAAATATGATGGTTGCTTTGGATTTGTTATATAATAAATTAGGCAAAAGCAAGACAGCTTTTGAAAATGTTATGAATGTTGATAATCATAATGCTTGATAGAAAAGCCTATTTCTTGACCACCATACCTCTATGCTATAACGGTTTTTATTAGTGTATAAGGTGGTCAATTTGCAAGTATTAAACTCATTAAAGCAAAAAATGAAACAATTGCTCTTTTCTTTTCTTTTCTTCAAAGGGACATAATGAAGAAAAATTATTAGATAGGATATACTCATTCTACTCATATAAAAATAAAAGATTATGCTCCTCTTACTCTCATATTTAATATTAAATTTATAATTTAATGTTTGATTGTTTATTTTGTAGTACAATAAGACTTCTATAAATTAATATTATTGAAATTCATAAATTTTATTAATTAAAAAAGATATTAATTAATCGATAATTAATAATTTACTAATTTAAATTAATTAAAATGGACAAGAAATATATGATCAATTGAATATGAATTAATTAAAATGAAATAAAAAAATATGATCAATAAAATATGAACTAAATGAATTTAAAAAAAAAAATTGAATATAAATAAAATGAAATGAACAAAAAATAAGTAAATATTATTAATTAAATTTTAAATAATTTTTAGAGTTATATTTTAATAAAATAAATATCATATTCTATTATAGATATAATATTAACAAAATTATTAATTTATAATATCAATGAGATCATATAACTTTATAATAATTTTCATAAAAATATTAATTTATTAATTTATCGAAATTATTAATTTAACTCATTAATTCAAGTCGAAAGTATATAAATTATATAATAATAAAAATTATTAATTTATCGAGTATTAATTTATAAATTTTATAAGAGATGAATTTAAACCTTAACAACTTTTCATTAATACTATTTGATGTAAAAAAAATAATAATAAAATTAATGAAATGATGGTTTTAAAGTAAGTGGAGCGGAATTGTAATGGAAAATGTAAACCGAAAATTACGGAAGAATTCTATTTCCTAGACCCTCTTTGTAGTATTTGCTTTACACCGAATTGTCTGTCTTTTTACATATCATAAGAATGATGACAAAGTAAGCACGCTTTAACACTTCCTTTATTTTCCTTTAATTGCGTTTAATTATATATATATATATGTGTGTGTGTGTGTGTGTGTGGGAAATGGATCATTTCTAGGCCAAAAGGATTAAAAGAAAAGAAAAGAAAAGAAAAGAAAATATTATAACCAATGCTTTGTACACACTCTTATAATTATTTAGTTGGTCTTCTCAAATTATATGTTCTATTATTTGGGTACTGGTTAATATTTTTTTTTCTTTTTAATAAGAACTTTTGGATATTCATCTCTATAAAACCAAGAGAAATTAACTCTTGAATGTTATATTAAATTAACTTTCTCTACCTGATTAGAGAATTTCATCTAATCAAAATAATGTTTTTAATAAACTTATTGAAATCTTGAATTTGATATTGATTAAATCATATTTAAATTTTATAATTTATTAAAAAAATTATCATAATCTTTGATTTAATAAGATTGAAGTAATCTTTAGAGCTGTGATTTGTCAAATCTCATTATCGTGGAAGTTAAATTTTACTAAAAAAAAAAAGGGTTGTCAAAAGGGCTTCAGTGTTAATTAACTTATACATTGCAAGATCAATGAAGCTATATATATATATATGATGAAGAGACAAAACAACATGATTGATAATTAGTGGATTGATGAAATTGAGCATACGATATATTAATGGACTTTATATATATATATATATATATATAAGCCCTTGTTTGGTCTATAAGACTTTGAGAAAGAGATTAATTTGATGATAAATGAACATAAAAAATTCAAATTTAATTAATTGAAAAATCCCTTGGTTTTGAAGAGATGATAGATTGAAATAGAAGAGTGTCCATATCAATATATATGGTAGCCATGATTGCAGGTAATAGTGAGAACATTGATAAATAATTAAAATCTAAATAGGAGCAGCTTTATTTGCTTTTATGGCAAGACACTATGAATAGCACTTGTTACTACTATCATCATTACCAAATACATACCCTTTCTTTCCTACAACTAGATCTCACTCACAGAATTACATCTTGTAATAATTAATCTTTATACAATTATACTTATTCTCTTTATTTTATTTTATGGTATAGATGGATTTTTCTAGGTTTTAATGGTTTTAGCCCCATTGATGAACATTATACAATCATACAATAGTGGGATATATGCCTTTTGCAATAAATTAAGACCAAGACTTGTAGATTTCACCATGATGAAACATTAATTCATATTTTTTTTCTATTTTTCTGTTTTCTTAATTGGAGAAAATAAAACAAAAAATAGTATAATTAAAGGAATGTATTTTAATACAATCTAAAGTGTCAAATTCAAATTTTACTAGAAAATAATCTGACGAGTTTTTAGTTTAGTGATACTAAAATTATTTTCGAGATCTTAAATTTAAGTTTTGATTAGAGTCAAATATATATATATATAAAAGATGACGATAAAAATAGTAAAATTTTACATGAATTGCAATTCGGATAGTTTATTTTATGTATATTTTTATGTGTTATATTATTTTTTTTTTAAAGTATTTTAATATTTAATATTTTTTTTATTAATGATATCGCATACAAAAAAGTGCATGAGGATACAAAATGGAATGGATGATATTGGTTGATAGATTATAGTCTTGGCCACAAAAATCTTTAAAGACTTCCAACTTTGGGCTGGGCTGGTTTGGGTGTGGTTGAACTCAGAAACATATGTATTTAGTACAAATAATATATCAAAAGCCTTAAAGCCAATTCGACGCTTTGGCCGAGTGGTTAAGGCGTGTGCCTGCTAAGTACATGGGGTTTCCCCGCGAGAGTTCGAATCTCTCAGGCGTCGAATTAACTTTTTTCAGCTTCTTTTTATTTTCCTTCAATTATATTTATTTAAATGAATAAATTAATTAATGAGTTATAATTAATTTTGTTTTGATCCAGATGGGTTTATACACTTTAAAGTACTATTAGATCTTACGTTAAAATCAGACACTATTCATCATTCTTATTATATTTGTTCTACATAAAAATCTTTATGATTAGTTATTTTATCTAAATAGAGAATAAAAAAAAATATATGTGGCCTTAATTTAGCTATAATATTGTTAAATCACATCAAGAACTTAATCCATCATCAAACATATAAAATTAATGACTAATGAATATCAAATATTATATATATGTATTATCAAAATTCAAATGCTTCATATTGAAGGGCTATAATCCATAATTAATCAAATGCTTAATAAGATGCTAACTTGTAACCAACCAATTGAACATGACATAAATTGGTAAGCTTACCTTATCAAAACCCACTTATCAAACCCTAATTATAACTAAAACCCCTTATTTTGACTTGCTTTTTTTTTTTTGGATTAAATTAACTATATAAGGAAAAAAATGTATCTTGCAAACTAATAATGATATGTAGTTATAACCAATGTTTATTAGTTTGAGTAGTAGGTAGTTCATTTTTTTTTTTAAATAAAATTTCGAATTCGAACATTGTAAATAGAGAAAATAAGTACTGTGAAAGTTTTATTTTTTTTGTAGGTTTCACCCAACTTTTAAATTAATCGAAATCAGTGGCTACTGAATACTAAAATATATAGTTATATGTAGTTATAAAATGGAGAAACATTTTTCAAAACAAATAATTATCTGTGAAACTTAATTTTCTTTCTTTATTAAATGTTCAAACTGGTTCTAATTAAAGGAAATCTTAATGATAAAGAGAATGAGATTTCAATGTTTTCTTTTTCTTGAAAACTAAAATTTTCTTACTTGAATAAATATTAATGTTCAAAAACAAAAAATATTATAATGCTATGTGTTTTCTCAAAAGAAACAACAATAGTACAAGATTAGATTTGTATATTATACAATTTTTTTTTCTTTTAAAATTTAAACATATTATTCATACTATTATCTTTCGGATGTATTTAGAGGTAAAAAAAATTTACTATCCATGAAGGAGATGCTATTAAACTCATTTTCCTTTTTAATTACTTTCTGTGAACAATTTAAATGGACAAAATGACAATATATATATATATAACTTCAAGTCTTAATTTCATACAATTAACATTGCCCTTAATCATAATTAAGGCATATTTGAAGAGTTTTTTTATATATTCCAAACTTTTCATAATAAATAATCAATATAAGAAAATAAAATTTCAATGAACTCTTTATTATTTAGTCAATATAATAAATCATTAAAAAGAAAAAATAAAAGAAAATTTAAAATTTAAAAAGTCCATTATACTTTAAAAAAAAAAATTACACTCTTCATATTTGAAATTTATTAAGATGTTATTTATTTATATAAAATATGCCTTTTAAAATAAAGAGTATTTTTGGAGATGCGTTGACATAATAAAAAATAAAGAGTCAAGAAAAAATTGCAATTTGAACTAATACCATTATGTATAAAGAGAGAAAGAGGGAGAAATGAAATTGCATGAAATTTCTTATTAACTTGTGTTTACAAAGTATGTATTATATCCTTCTGAATTTGCACTAATAACAACCTCCACTTCCTCATTATTTCCTTTTTTCTTAATTTGTACATGAAATTAACTAATTACAATTCACCAACTAATCTTTTTATTTCCTTCTCTTCTACTACTTTCTCCACTATGTTTCTTATTCACATTTCTCTTCATAGGAACTGGTGATTTTAATTTTCACCAATCAGTCCCAAGAAAAATGATGCCTCACAAAGAAATTTACTCAACTACTCTAATACAACAATCTTGATCTCTAGACCCACCCAATTTTCTCCATTTTATTATTTTATTGCACACCTCTCCAGCAATAAAGAAAGAAAGAAAGAAAAAAATAGTATATATAGAAAAAAAAAAAAGAAAAATTATATATAATTGAAGAAAGAAAGAAAAAGAGAAAAAATGGGTTTTTGAGAAATTTCTTTTAGGTGTTTTGAAAAAGAATTTATGCCCAAAATTTCCTAGGACATATTTATGGCTTTGAGGTAGGTTTTTATACGAATAAAACAGAGTGAAAGAGAAAGAGAGAGATGGGTTTAAAAGGTTCAAAGGGTGGCTAATTATTCAACTTGGAAATCAAGAAAAGGAAAAGAAGACATATTTTCCATCAAACCTTCCAAATCCCATTCTCCCAATCTTAAGTTTTCTCCAGCTCCTTGCAATTGATTTTCAAATCCAAACATGTCCTCTACTTTGAAGCTCTGATGATGACGATGATCACTGTTATTGAAGCAAATATTATTACTATTATTATTCAAGTGGTTGTTACTGCTTTTCATGCTAATAATGCTGTGATTAGTTACAGCATTATTATTACTTTGATTCTTCTTGTTCTCACTGCGTAAGCATCCGTTGTGATTATCAGAATGCTTTGTTTTTATTAAACAGTCAGATTCTTCTTTTTCGTACCAATTCTGAGTGGATTGTTTCTCTTCGAAACTTCTACTACTCTCTAATGGAGGAAGATAAAGATTATCCCTTTCTAACCCCATTATTTTATTATGATCATCACTCGCTAAATTAATATTCCCGTAATCACCATATAATAATAATCCATCTCCTCCCATACCCACCTGTGTTAAGCATGTAGGCATGTCAAATAAACCGGCTACTGCTGCTGCTGCTGCTGCTCCGCTCAAGTCAAACCGGTTATAATCAAGAACCGAGAAATGATCAAACTGGTTGTTTCCTGTGCCAGTTCCGGCAACCATGGTTTGGATGGATGCTGATGATGAAGAAGATGAGTCCATGCACATTGTCATTAGGTCATGATCATGCATGGGCATGATATTTCCTAAAATGACATCTCTATTAGGCTCTGAAGAAATATCACTGTCGTTTGGTGAAGTTGTGGAAGGATTATTATTATTGTTATTGTTGGTGGTGGTGGTGTTATTACTAATAAGCTTCAGTCTTTTCTTTAAAGTTGAGTTCCAAAAATTCTTTATTTCATTATCCGTCCTTCCAGGAAGATGAGCCGCAATTTGAGACCACCTGAAATATTATTATATATTTAATAAAAATAAGTTAAATAACAGACATATAATTAACAATAATCAGCATAAAATCAGCTGGAATAGTATAAGTTTTTTAATGCATTGTTTTTGCATGGATATATGCTTATGGAAGGCATAGAAAAAATGATAAGGAAATGTCAAGCACCCTATTAAAATTGTCTGCTATTAAAATTATCTACAAGGTTGGAAAGTCGGTATTCGAATCCTAATCGAAATTATATTTAAATAAAAAAAAAAACTAGCTACAAACCCTAAAATTATCTTAGATAGTAAAAAATTTTATTTTCTTAACTTATTAGTCAAGATTTAGTTTTTGTAGTCTCACCACAAAAGAGATATTTTATTTCTTTTCATGTTACATGCTACAAGGACTATATTTTTTTACTAGATTAGAGAGATGAACTTATATACATTATATATAAATATCAATATACAATCCATATATAATATTATCCTACTGTTAAAAAAAAAAAGTCCTGGCCAGCTACAAATCTAGCTAAAACTAATATGATATTAATTTGATAAGGGGATTATATAGAAAATCAGAATATTCTACTTGAAAATATAATTTTTGTATCAGGGACATTCTTAATTGAATAGAAGATAAGTAAAACCTTATGTTTATGACCTTTGATTCAGAAATTTCTATAAATTCTTGCTCATAATTTATAATAAAAGAATAGCTATATGGAAAAATAATAGTAGCCAATATATGAACATGAGGATTTTCAAGTTTTTTTGGTGGAAAAATTATGCATGGAGAACTTTCAAAGTAAATTAGTTAGAAAATATAACACAAAACCTGATTTCCAAGGTTGACTGTGTATTTTGTACTTTGGAAAAGATAAGTTATCTAGAAGGGTATATATATATATATATATATATATATATATATATATATATATATATATATATATATAAAAATTAGTATAATTATAATATAAGATGTTGTGAA
>CANXYC011706256.1:0-12350 GCA_948193065.1 Aleurites moluccanus
AATAGGATCAAAATGGCAAGGAAAATCAAGTAAAAACCAAACAAAATCAAAGGCATTATAGGTCAATTAGGGTTCGGCCATGAAGGGCATTTTGGCAAAGGTTTCCAATCAACATTTTAATGATTCAAACATGTTAAATGATGCAATGTAAACTCACCTAATGATCCAATTAGCCAATTCTCACACCAATTGCATCAATTTCCACCGAAATCCCTAAAATGCTCACTTTGAAAATTCAACTTGCACAATCTCCAATTCTACATCAAATTAACCATCGATTAATTACTTAATCACTTCCAATTAATCATTTCTAACATTAATTAGCAATTCCTCATACCAATTCAACATATTCAATCTTACAACTTCAATTAAAGCCATCAAATTTGGGAATTTCATCAAATTAAGATAAATTAATGCAATTAAACATAATACACATCTAATTCAACCTAAATAAACACTAAATCATTAGTCAAATCAAACAAAACAACATCTTACCAAAATTGCTTCAAGTGGCTGAAATGTTCTTGATGGAATTTCTCCAAATCCTTTGCTCCTCACTTCAATCTAATGGAAGAAATGAGTTAAGCTACCTTGATTTGCTATATTTCTATAAAATTTCTTAAGAAATCTATAAGGAATATGAAAGAATGAAGATGGGAGAAGAAGAATAATAAAGCTACAACAATGGTGAATGGAAAATTAAAGAAGAAGAATCGAAATGGTGAAGGCCATATAAGGACAAAATCAATTAGAAAATTACAACTAAATCCCTCAAGTTCCATCCTTTACACTTTAGTCCTTAAATCTTCTGTAATTTATTCTGACAATTTTGTCAGGATTTGGATATCAGTGTGGGAAGTCAATAGGCTTATTTTAATTTATCTTTATTTATAAAAATAGTTCTGGAGTCATTCTGTAACCCCGACCGATCACTTTTCACTATTCACCTTGAATTTCCTTTTAATTACCAAAATGCCATTATTTACTTTTTCAGTATTCCTAAATGATTTTCACTTCTTTCTTTTTATCAAAATTAGACATAAATTATGGTCATCTTTTAACCCTAGATCAACTTCAGAAATTTTTTCGTTGACCAGATTGCTAATTTCTCGGCAGTGTTCCTGACACTACCGCTTTTATGAAAAATTTCAAGTTTGCTTTCTAACTATGTCTCTAAAATTATTTCCCACCAATTCAAGACTAATGAACCACATTCTGATAATCAATTCATGCATGGCAGTTATAATATTCTAGGGTATTACATTCTACCCCTACAAATAAATTATCCTCGAATTTAAATACAATATATACCTCATTGCTGAAACAGGGATGGATATCTGCTCCGCATCTCTTGCTCGCTCTCCCATGTACACTTCTCCATCGCCTGGTTCCTCCATCGCCTGGTTCTTCCATAGGGATCTCTTTGCTCGAAAGCTTCCTGACCTGTCTATCAATGATTTGCATAGGTAGCTGCTCATAAGACAAATCCTCACTGAGATCCATATCCTGTATCTCTAAAATATGCGATGGATCCAATACATATCTCCGCAGCATCGATATATGGAAGACTGGATGTACGTGGCTCATACTGGGTGGAAGAGCCAATCTATAGGCCACACTGCCAATCCACTTAAGTATCTCAAATGGGCCTATAAATTGTGGTGATAGCTTGCCCCTCTTCCTAAATCTCATAACTCCCCTCATCGGTGAGACCTTTAGAAAGACATTATCATCAACTGAAAACTGTACATCCTTCCTCTTCGGATCAGCATAACTCTTTTGCCTACTGAAGGCATTCTTCATTTTCTCTCTGATCATAGGAACCTTTTCCATTGTCTCTTTGATCAATTCTGGTCCCTTTAGCTGCTTTTTACCTGGCTCCACCCAACGCACTGGAGATCTGTACTTCCTACCATATAGTGCTTCAAATGGAGCCATACCAATTGAGGAGTGATAGCTGTTATTATAGGAGAACTCTATCAGTGGCAGATAATAATCCCAACTACCTTTGAAATCCAAAACACATAATCTCAACATATCCTCCAATGTCTGGATCGTCCTCTCAGACTACTCATCAGTCTGCAGATGGCATGCAGTACTGAACCGTAGCTGGGTACCCATAGCCTTCTGAAATTTCTGCCAAAACTGGGAGGTGAACTGTGTATCCCTGTCGGATGTGATCACCAAAGGAACTCCATGAAGACGCATAATCTTTTCCACATATAACTGTGCGTACTGAGCTGTTGAATAGCTGGTCTTCACCTCCAGAAAATGTGCAAACTTCGTTAATCGATCCACAATAACCCAAATAAAATCATATCCCCTCGAAATCCATGGTAGACCAACTATGAAATCCATGGTAACCTATTCCTATTTCCACCCTGGCAGCTCTATCTCCTGAAGTAGCCCTGATGGCTTCTGATGCTCAAACTTAATTTGCTGACAGGCTAAGCTCTTAGATACAAACTGAGCTACGTCCTTCTTCATCCCTGGCCACCAATAAACATCTCCGAGATCATAGTACATCTTGGTAATCCCTAGATGTACACTGTAAGTAGAATAGTGTGCCTCTCGTATGATCTGATCTAGTAGCTCTTCACAATCCGGTACACAGATACGTCTCCCACATCTCAATACCCCATCATCAATAGTGAACTCTGTCATCCTGCCACTCTGAACCTCTCCCTTCAGCTTCAGAAGATATGGATCCCTATCTTGAGCCACTTTTATATCATCTATCAGTAGTGACTTCGCCCAGAATTGGGCTATCAGAGCTTGGTTCCGATCCTGGGAACCTAAATCCAACTCTACTCCCACATTCACCAATTGTCTCAAATCTCTTATCAATGGCCTCTTGCCAATCACAATATGAGCAAGACTACCCATCGATTTCCTATTCAAAGCATCTGCCACTACATTGGCCTTCCCTGGGTGATAGAGAATCTCACAGTCATAATCCTTTAGAAGCTCAACCCATCTACGCTGCTTAAGATTCAGATCCTTCTGCTGAAATATATACTGCAAACTCTTATGATCAGTATATATCTCACATTTAGACCTATTTAAGTAATGTTTCCAAATCTTCAAAGCAAAGATAACTGCTACCATCTCCAGATCATGAGTCGGATAATTGGCTTCATGCTTCTTTAGCTAACGAGAAGCATAAGCAATTACCTTACCTATCTGCATCATAACACACCCTAGGTCAATCCGTGAAGCATCACAATATATAGTAAATTTCTCCCTCTTAACTTGTAATGCCAAAACCGGAGCACTGGTAAGGCAATACTTCAGAGTCTGGAAGCTACGGTCACACTCATCCGTCCAGACATATCGCTCTTGTTTCCTCATCAATCTAGTCAAAGGAGTTGCAATACGGGAAAAATCTTTCACAAACCTCTAATAATATCCAGCCATACCCAAAAGGCTACGCATCTCTAAAACACTGGTAGGCTGGGGCCAATTTGCTACTGCCTCAATCTTCTGAGGATCCACCATAATACCATCCTTGAATATGACATGCCCAAGGAAGCACACCTCAGTCAACCAGAATTGACACTTGGATAATTTAGCATACAGTTGGTGCTCCTGAAGTGTCTGTAGCACAATCCTCAAATGCTCCCTATGCTCCTCCTCACTCCTGGAATAAATAAGGATGTCATCAATGAAGACGATGATAAACTTATTCAAATATGACCTGAACACCCTGTTCATCAGATCCATGAAAGCCGCTGGTGCATTGGTCAACCCGAATGGCAATACCAGGAACTTATAATGACCATAACGGGTTCTGAAAGCAGTCTTGGGTATATCTCCACTCCTGATCTTTAACTGATGATACCCAGACCTCAGATCAATCTTAGAAAAATGGCTGGCACCCTGCAGCTGATCAAATAAGTCATCAATATGTGGCAATGGATACTTATTCTTCATTATGACTTTGTTCAGCTGCCTATAATCACTACACATCCTCAAAGAGCCATCTTTCTTTCTCACAAACAGAACCGGTACACCCCATGGAGAACTACTAGGTCTGATAAACCCCTTATCTAATAGCTCCTGTAACTGTATCTTCAATTCCTTCAGTTCTGCTGGAGCCATTCTGTATGGTGGAATGGATATCGGGTATATGCCTGCATGCATCTCTATCTCAAACTTTATCTCCTTATCAGGGGACAATCCTGGAAACTCCTCAGGAAATACATCAGGGAACTTCTGAACTATCGGTATATGATCCAATCGTACAGAAGACCTCTATACATCCACTACATGGGCCAAATAGGCTGAACAACCTTTCCCAATCATCCTCCAAGCCTGGATAGCAGATATCATGTTAACCCAAAACTCCCAAATCTCACCCTGAAACTCAAACTCCGGCTGCCCCTCAGGCTGGAATCTAATCCTCTTCCGATAATAATCTATCACTGCCCAATGTCTAGTCAACCAATCCATACCCAGTATCACATCCAATTCAAGCACAGGCAACTCAATCAAGTCAACACGCAAAATATGGTCATCAATCTCAATAATGCAATCAGGATAGAAATTATCAACATCCACACAATCCCCCATAGGAGTAGCAATAGACAATGGAATATCTAACAATCTCCTCTCCTTATTCAATTGGGGTGCAAAATGTGGTGACACAAAAGAGTAAGTTGCACCCAAATTGAATAAGGCATTTGTAACCTCATTCTGAACCAGAATAGTACCTGTGACAACATTATCTGATCTCTGATCATCCTAAGTGTTGACCACAAATACCTTGCCATTTGGAGCTTGACTGCCACTGGGAGCTTGACCTCCCCTACCTCTGTCTCTAGCTGCAGCCTCTCTGCCCATATTTTGACTAGTCTGAACCACTAGCTGAGATACTATAACTGATGGCTGCTGGTCAGCCCTCAATGGACAAGTGTTCATATAATGGCCCTGCTAGCCACACCTCAAACATGCACCTGTCCGCCTCCAACACTCCCCTCCGTGCCTACGACCACAATACACACAAGCTGGTATACCAGAAGTCTGAGTAACTAGCCTAGAAGAACCCTGGGAGTATGCAGGCGCTAACTGAACTACTGACTGACCTCTACTCTACAGTCTCCTCTTCTGACTACTACCCGTAGATCTCTGCTCAAATCTGTGTACTGGCTCTGCCTGCCTAGGATGGGAGCTGCTCTTCCCCTTCCTACTCTGCGATCCTGGGCCACCCTTCCTTTTCTGTTCTCACTTGGCTCTTTCTTTCTTGTACTTTTCTTCCATCTGAGTAGCCTTGTCTATCACTATGGTCAAAGAAGTAAACTCTGTGCCTAACAAGGCATTATGCAAGGCAACATGCAATCCCCTCCTCAACCTGCTGATCAAATCTGCCTCTGTAGGTACTATATGAGCAGCATACCTACTTAGCCGTATGAACTCATTGGCATACTCCTCTACTGACCTATCACCCTGCTCCAACTGCTAAAATCTCACTAGATTATGGGTCCTAACACCCTCAGTGATGAACTTGTCAATCAGGCCCTGACAAAACTCTGCCCAACTAGGTGGGTGCTCTCTATATAGCCTGGTCTTCATATGCCTCGAGAACCATGTCCAGGCCTTTCCCTTAAGCAACAAAACCACCAACTTTATTGATCTCAGCTCAGAACAAGGTAGTCTTCTAACTACCTTCTCCACCTCCTCCAGAAAATCAACAAGATTTGTAACTCTGTCCCCTCTAAACTCTGGTAAGTTTAGCTTCAGAAAGCTAAACATGGAGACTCTGCCCTCCTCTATCTCTCTCATGCCTCCCTATGCAGCTGGCTCCCTTTGAGCCCCCACTAGCTGCATAGGAGCCGGTGCCACTACTTTAGGTACCACTGGTGGCTGTACTACTGCAGGAGCAGGTGGCAGTTGTGCCTGCTGTCTCTCCCTCCTAATCTCAGCCATCTCCCTCCTCAACTCCATCAAATCTCTCATCATCTCTACCCTCCATGGGTCATCTCCCCTCTCTGTGTCCTCTGTAGTCCATCGGGATCGAGACGGACCCTTTGATACTGATATCTCCCTCACTAGGGACACATTGGAGGCAACCTCAGCCTCCCTAGTGTCTCTATCTCTGCCGTCAGACATGTCTGTAATCTATCGAGAAAAGCATAAACGATCTCAGAATACAGTAAAAACGCAAAATAAAGACATATAACAGACGATAATAGCAATAGACGATAAAGGAAATCCTATGCTCTATGGTATACTTAATTCTACCCCATTCTGTAACTAGTCACTATTCCTCTGTAATATAGTTACTATTCATCTGCTACCTAGATTCATATTCTGTAAACCTAGTACTCTGATACCACCTCTGTCATGACCTGATTTTTCGGACTGCGATGGTCCTAGGGCACAGGAAATGCCAATGGCGACCGGCACCCGTAAAACCCAGTACCATATGCACAATCTATAAACCTCAATATATTATCCATTTATATAATTTCCATTCATTATGTTATCCTGTTATTCATTCTGTTATGGATTCTGCAATCATTTTGCGAATGGCTGTCACAATCATATATCATATATCGTGCATCATATATAATCAATATTTACCATCAATGTCATATATATATAATGTTCATCTCCGAGCTAACCCATACATACCCATGGAGCAGCTAGATAATAAACATAAAAAATCAATACAAAATATCCAGAAATATACACAAAGTCTGTAGACGGTATCCACGGAAGACAGAAGACTGGATCCTGCAATCTACTCCTCTCCTGAAAGGGGTAAACAAACAAAAAGGTGAGTATGGATGATATTCAGTGAATTTACATGCATCACAATAATAATAATAGGTATAAATAGGCAATGGCATCAATCAAAAGAAATACAGTATACAAAATGGATATCATGATATAGAAATACCAAAGAAATAATCAATAGGCTCGATTACATATGGAGAGACAGATAATGGGATGGACTGTATGAAAAGAAATCATACAATTTCCAGTCAGTCAATATATAAGGACCATGTAGGTCACCAGTATCATATAAGCATAAGGCTGATCAGCCCTATGGCCAGGACCATAACCCCTCCTAGCTAGGGTACAATAATACAATGTGCATAAGGTCGACAGTATTTCCCCGCTACCCTGTCGAATTGGTAGCTCTGCCAAACCATATCAAGGTAAATAACGAGGGATAACATAAGCAACAATGGCATCCGGATAACAGTCAATTAAATAACAGTCAGTTTGGTATCAATCAGTACAGTATGCAATATGCTCATTGGCAATGTCATATACATTATACAATCAATAATAGTAAATTTGGCAATAAGGAAAGGCAAGAAACAAAAGTTGGCTCGGTGGCCGAAAATGGTAGGTCAATTGGCATGCCAATGTCACTGGCGACAATGGCATTCAATTGGTAGGCCTATGGCATGCAAACGAATAGGGCAATAGTAAATGAACTAGTCATTTCATTGAACACTTGGTGGGCATACAATGGCAAGCCAATAGGTTAGGTTTTAGTGCAAAATTGACTTGCCTATTCAAACCAACAACAAGCCACATTGTCCAACAAAGCAAGGGTATCAATAAACAAGATTAAACAAAATTTAAATAGGATCAAAATGGCAAGGAAAATCAAGTAAAAACCAAACAAAATCAAAGGCATTATAGGTCAATTAGGGTTCGACCATGATGGGCATTTTGGCAAAGGTTTCCAATCAACATTTTAATAATTCAAACATGTTAAATGATGCAATATAAACTCACCTAATGATCCAATTAGCCAATGCTCACACCAATTGCATCAATTTCCACCGAAATCCCTAAAATGCTCACTTTGAAAAATCAACTTGCACAATCTCAAATTCTACATCAAATTAACCATCAATTAGTTACCTAATCACTTCCAATTAATCATTTCTAACATCAATTAGTAATTCCTAACACTAATTCAACATATTCAATCTTACAACTTCAATTCAAACCATCAAATTTGGGGATTTCATCAAATTAAGATAAATTAATGCAATTAAACATAATACTCATCTAATTCAACCTAAATAAACACTAAATCATTAATTAAATCAAACAAAATAACATCTTACCAAAATTGCTTCAAGTGGCCGAAATGCTCTTGATGGAATTCCTCCAAATCCTTTGCTCCTCACTTCAATTTAATGGAAGAAATGAGTTAAGCTACCTTGATTTGCTATATTTCTATAAATTTTCTTAAGAAATCTATAAGGAATATGAAAGAATGAAGATGGGAGAAGAAGAATGAAGCTACGACAATGGTGATTGGAAAATTGGAGAAGAAGAGTCGAAATGGTGAAGGCCATATAAGGACAAAATCAATTAAAAAATTACAACTAAATCCCTCAAGTTCCATCCTTTACACTTTGATCCTTAAATCTTCTGTAATTTATTCTGACAATTCTGTCAGGATTTAGATATCAGTGTGCGAAGTCAACAGGCTTATTTTAATTTATCCTTATTTATAAAAATAGTTCTAGAGTCATTCTATAACCCCGACCGATCACTTTCTACTATTCACCTTGAATTTCCCTTTAATTACCAAAATATCATTACTTACTTTTTCAATGTTCCTAAATGATTTTCACTTCTTTCTTTTTACCAAAATTAGACATAAATTATGGTAATCTTTTAACCCCAGATCAACTTCAGAAATTTTTTCGTTGACTGGACTGCTAATTTCTCGGCACTGTTCCTAACACCGCCGCTTTCTGGAAAAGTTTCAAGTTTGCTTTCTAAACGTGTCTCTAAAATTATTTCCCACCAATTCAAGACTAATGAACCACATTCTGAGAATTAATTCATGCATGACAGTTATAATATTCTAGGTTATTACACTGAACTCTTCTCCTCTATTTCTTCATCCATTTTCAAGTGATTTCTTAAAGAAAATCAAAATGACACCTTGAATTAACCTTTGTTCTTCTATTTCCCACCAATTTTTAACTTGAAAACTCAAAGCAAATCAAGGTATTTCTTGATAGGAATTTTGGGCACTTCATCAAATAGAGGTAAAATATTAATTTGTTTGATTTTATGTTTATTTTAGATGTTATAGATGTCAAATAGAATGGGTTTTATATATGATTGCATCAATTAATGCATTTAGTATTTTTGCCCAATTTTTCAAACCCTAACCTAAGTTGTATGAACTAGCTATGTGAGTTTGAGTTAGTTTATGTTAATTAACCTTAGATTATGTTAACTGGAGGTTAATGGATGAAATATTTGTGGTTGGTTTGCTGTAAAAAATCAAGATTCACAAAGTTGTGACTTTTGCTTCCTTTTAAGCCTTAGGTGGAAAATCAATTTTCCAAAGCAATTTGAAGTATGAGGTGTGTCTAATTTACATCATATAACATGTCTATTATCATGAAATGAAGTTTGCAATTCATTTGGACCAATCCTAATTTTGGCCGAACCTATTTTAAAGAAATTGCCTTGAAATTTTGTTTTGTTTCCTTCTTATTTCACAATACATTTTTATCTATTGTTTAATGTTGTTTGCTGGAAATCAAATGCCCAATGAATTTCCTATAATGTGTGTTGTTGTTGATAATTGGGGCAATATTGGAGTTGCACCCAAACCTTGTCAAATTGTCCATCTAAAGTTGCACACCAAGTGTTTGTTAAAATGCCTAGTTCAAAATCCATAGGCCTATCATTTTTTTCATCCATAGGCCTACCATTTGAATGCCACTATCGCCAGTGACACTGGCATGCCAATTATGCCAATCTTTTCTTCATATAAGACAAACCTATGTTCCATCCCATTGTTGTTTTGCCAAACCCTTTGTCATTGTATAACTACTTGCTATTGCTATTCCATTGGTTCTATTACTACTTGAATTGATTGATAATGAATTATTGATACTTGGTAATGGTATCTATTGACTTGCTCCTTACTTTTATTGACTTCGATGTGATTTGACAGAGCTTCCACTTCTGACAGGATAGTGGGTACATACTGTCGGTAATGTACACATTGTATAATTATACCTTAGCTGGGAAGGATTAACCGTCCTATCCATAAGACCTGATTAGTCTTATGTTTATTGATATGAGATTGATATGTGTTTGACACATATTATATGCGTTTCATGGCCCTATATCTGTCTTGTCCATGTGATATACTTTCCATTGATATGATTATTGACTTTACAGTCTTCTTCTGTATTTGATTATGTATTCTATCTTGTCCATGTGATATACTTTCCATTGATATGATTATTAACTTTACAGTCTTCTTCTGTACTTGATTTTGTATTTTGTCTTATTTGCCTATTCTTCATTGATATTCCAGTATATATTTATAGTCGATGCTTATTAGATTCACTGAGTATCTTATATACTCACTCTTTCATTGTTTCCCATCTCTAGGTATAGAGTAGGGGGCAAATATTCCAACTTTTGACTCTCTGTGAAATTCTGTAGTGTTTGATAATTGTGTAATTATATTAAACATTATGTTTTGTATGTTCGTATCCTAGCTGCTCCATGGGTTGTATATGGTGTAGTTAGTTTATGAACATGTATGTATGGTTTATTTTGGAGTTTAATTAATGATATGATGAATGCTGCAGCCAATTGCAGTATAAGTTACAGATGGATTACAGATTGATAGACTGAATAGTAATTAAGTAATTGAATAATAAATTGATGATAATAGTTAATTGCATATGATACTGGGTTCTACGGGTGCCGATCGCCTCTAGCATCTCTTGCATCCTAGGACCGTCATGTTCTGCAAATGGGACGTGATAGTAATAGCCCACATTCTAGTCCAGCCTTTATGGTAATAAACCATGCAGAGCAGGTGCAAGGAAAAGCACGAATGGTTATAGACTATCATCAGGTAAATAAAGCAACAAAGGATGATAGTTATAAGACCCCTACAACAAGAGATGTCATAGATAGGGTAAGTCTTAAACAACCTTCTATCTTTTCTAAATTTGATCTAAAAAGTGGTTATTGGCAGGTAAAAATAGAAAAGACTATTTTCCCTTACAACCTTCAATGCACCTCAAGGGATGTATGAATGGTTGGTCATACCATTCGGCCTAAAAAAATACTCCAGGAGTGTTTCAACGCAAAATGGACAATGCCTTTAAAGTATTGAAAATTTTTTGTGTGGTCTATACAGACGATGTGTTAGTTGTTAGTAATGATGAAAAAGAACACATGAGTCTCCTTGAACAAGTGACTGATATCTTCAAATATGAAGGTACAATTCTATATGAAAGAAAGATAAAAAATATAAATTTTTTATTAATGGAAATTGAAAAAGGAAAAATTAGGCTACAAAGCCATATTTTTGAAAAATTTATTAACTTTCCTGGTGAACTAGAAGATAGAAAGCAAGTACAAAGATTATGCAGACTTGTTAACTATGCTAAATAGTCCATAAAAAATCTTTCCAAATACCTAGGAAGAATATCAAAGAAAATATATGATAAAATTCCTTGGTTTTGGGATGATGAGGACACTTAGACTGCTATCCAAATAAAAGATAAAATGAAAAATTTGTCTTGTCTTAATTTACTGTCAGATGTAGATAAGTTAGTCCTAGAAACAAATACTTCAGAAAAATCCTGGGGAGCAGTATTAAAAATCAAAGATAGAAAACTAGAATAAATCTATAAGTATTGGCATGAAATATTTAAAGGATCAGAAATTAATTAACTAATCAATGAAAAGGAAGTCCTAGCGGTTAAAAATGGTATAAAAGCCTTTTACATCTTCTTGGCTCCTAAGAGGTTCGTAATTAGAATAGATTCAACCTACGTAAAATGATTTATGAATTTGAATCTTAAAGAGGCTAGACAAACTAGATTTTTAAGATTGTAAGAATGATTTAGCTATTACAGGTTTGATATTGAATATATTCCTTCTGATAAAAATATAATAGCCGATTCTCTTTCTTGTGAATTGTCTAATTTTATAGATGGACCCTGTTGTGAACACTCATTTTTTACACCCCTCGGACTCACATCGACCCGAACAACATTCCCCGAAACCTAACCCGCACCCAGACGGACCCGGAGCGTCTGCGGGTCACTATTGCCGCCCTCAAGCCTTGGCATTGCCGCTAGAGGGGTGGCGCCGCCAGCCCCTCTGGGCGGCAGCCGCTGTCCCCAGTCAAGCCATGGGGCGGCGCCGCCCTCCCTCAGGGCATGTGCCGCCCTATGCTGGTGGTGGTGCCGCCCTCTCTCTCCAGGGGAAGTAGCGAACTCCATCCGACTTTTGGTGATTCCCACATTGAAAGTGCACGGGAATTGACCCCTGGAGCTCCTGTTATAAATAGAGGACCTCCCCCCACCTTTCGAGCA
>CANXYC011706455.1:0-15485 GCA_948193065.1 Aleurites moluccanus
CACTTTCAAACCCATGTAAAGTGTGACTTATTACTTAACAATATTTGTGAGTGTTTCAATAGTTTCATTTTAGAGGCTAGGGACAAAGGTATACTTACATGTTTAGAGATGATTAGGCAGAAAGTGATGAAAAGAATATGGGTGAAAAGGGATGCCATGAAGAAGGTTCAAGGGCCTCTGTGCCCAAAGATTCAAAAAAAATTAGACAAAATTAAAGATTTTTCATTTAACTACAGTTGTAGATGGGCTGGGAGGAATCAGTATGAGGTATTTGGGCCTGGGGGTCAGTTTGTAATTGATAAGAGAGAGAGAACTTGTAGCTGTAAGAGATGGGATCTCACATCAATCCCATGTGCACATGCGGTTTGTGCCTTAATGTTAAACAGGGAGAGACTAGAGGATTATGTAGATGACTTGTATAGTGTGAAAACATTCTTAAATATTTATAGTCATTGCATAAATCCAATTAATGGTTCTTATTTATGGCCCAAATCCTCTGAGATAACCCTTAAACCTCCCCCTAAACCTAAGCCAAAGAGAGGAAGGAAAGTAAAGATGAGAAGACTAGAAGAAGCCAAGTTGGAATACTTAGCTAACACAGGAAGAGTGTCTAGAAAAGAAAGTGTGATGACTTGTACATTATGTGGTATAAAAGGGCATAACAAGAGATATCATAACAAGAAAGATGTTGTTGTTGTGGGTGCAAAAAAAAGCAGGGTAAGATTATGTAAACTCATTAATGTTGTATTTTTTAGTTTGTATGTTTGAATTAGTCATTTATATAGTTGATGGTGTTAACTTTACTTTGTACAGGTTACAAAAAGAAAGGCTTACACTATGAATAAATTGGATTTCAATGAACCATCAACTGTTAACCCAACACCATGCACAACTCAATGGATGCCAGATGTGAGTCAAAATTATTTTATATGTAGTCTGTATTCTAATACCATGGATTTTACTGATATTGTTATGCATAATTGTTTATACAGGGGAGCAACAGAATAGTAAATGGAACTATTTTTACTATAAACGAAGATGTTGCAACAAATTCAACCATGTTACAAGTAACTAAAGAGACAGATGCAAATGCCCAACATAAGAACACACAAGCAAATGAAAAGATAGGAGAAGCTTCACAAGTGATGACCAATGACTCACAACCACAATCACAGGTAACTATAATAATAATTTATATTATTTGGACTTGCCATAACATGATTGTGATCTGTGAATATTTTTTTGAATGATGAAGGTGCTGAATCTATGGCAAAAGGATCACCCTGGTGATATTGACATACTTATAGACGCATTAGTAGCTGGAGATTTTTCTGGTTCACCTGGTAGTAGTAGTAGTAATAATAATAGCAGTGATGGTGCTGAATTGAAAGATGAGGATGAGGAGCCTGTAATTGGCAAGGTAATGTAAATACTGTCAGTTATTGTTATGGCATGATTGTGAGGTGTTGCATATAACATTACATTCGATTTTTGTTTAAATGTAGGTTCAAGAAGTTGATATAAGGAATGTACAACCCAAGCATACTGCCAAGCCTACTACTACAAGTTCAAAACCATACCGTGTTGGTTTGAGTAGGAGACCTATCACAAGGAACATGAACAGAGCAATCATACCAAAGACAAATGAGCCAAAATCAAAGTCTTCTGTGATAACAATTGAAGATGATTCAGAAGTTGAAACTCACATTGTGGCAAAGCAAAAGAGACAAAAGGGTGTTCATATTGGAGGGGGTACATAGCTAATGGATATTGGAAAATATAAGTATTATAGCAGGCAATATAAGTGAATGACAACCATATTTTGACCTTTTGTGTTTTTTGTTTTTGAAATAGCTTGTGATATACACTATGTCATTAGCTTTATCTTTTGAATATTTTGCCTTTAACTTTTTTTTGTAGAATCATAGTGGGATAGAACTTAACAAATGCTTACAAATGATATTTTGGGATAGGAAATGTAAGGTGTTGTGTATATGACATACTCATATGATGTCAAATGTCATTTTGGCATGAACTTTTGTAATTTTTTGCTTTTGAACTGAAGTGGAATTGAACACAAAGTCTTAATTTCTAATCAACTTTTTTACTTTAAATTTCTTAAGTAATTGTTAATTTACTAGTAAGCAAACATTATTTTCTATGAGGGAATCCAATTAAAAAATATAAATTAATCTATTAAAATTAAGGAAACATATAATAAAACAAACACAGTTAACATAACAATAATATTAAGTTATATTAATATGCTATTTTCAAATTACAAACCACACTTAATAAAGATCATTGTCAAATTATATTAAGTAAAACATGTTAAAACCATCAAAACTATCCATCATTTTCAACACCACTAGCAAACATAAACCTAATCCCTTACACTTCAATTCCTTGAGTTAAACCCAACTAAAACGCCTACAAAAAAAATAAAGCAAGTGAAACAGAAGAAACAACATCCACGTTCTCTGCCAACAGCCTCCTTTTTGTCAACAACTTCAACCATGTCTTCATCAATTTCACTGCTTTTACTAATTCTTACAGGCTATGCATGTTCATCTTCATGGATTGGGGATCAATCCAGTCAAAGAATTTGCAATATCCCCTCATCTCCTAATTCAAAACAAAAACACAAAAACCAACTTTGTAAATCATACCCTACTCGTAAATAATAAAACCAAAACACATCAAAACATACCCAAAATTAAAATTTAAGACATGAGATCACCCAAACTTTTCAAAATCACTTACATCCAAATAGTTCCGACAGCAAAAGTATCTCCTGCCAGAGTTTTTTTTCCGACCATGAAGTCTTCAACAAACAAGGAAGGCCACACTTGCAACGAGGGATCAAAATTTGCGCCATTGTAAAGATAAGTTGAGTTCTTGAATTTATAATTTCATATTATGAATTTCTTCTCTCTGAAAAATTAAGGTTTTTTATTAGGGCCCTTACAACTATAACCAATGATTTTGACCAAAAAAGAAAATAAAGGAAAAATTAAAACAAAGAATAAAGAAGAACTACAAAACAAAGATGAAATAGAAAGAAAGGAAAGGGAAATGGCTGAGCTCAGGGATTTAGAGAGTATTTTACTCGAGCAAAGTGAAAGAGAAATGAAGGTGGTAGCTGAAAATAATAAAAACGACACTGTAAATTATTTTCCCCTCTCTTTCTCTCTTTCTCTTGCCACGTGTCATCCATTAATTGGTCTTTATAAATTGATGTGTGCATTGTGGGTCCCATAATTAAAGTTGATTGATGACGTGGAATGCATATGTGGCATTAAATCTGACTTATCGGACACGTGTCATATAAATCATAAAATGACTTACGTGGCTTGCCACGTCACCTTTCAGGTAAGGATTCCGACGTTTGACTTTTAATTGAAATAAATTTAAAATTTAAGTGACTAAACTGAAAAAAAAAATATTTTTTTTTTTACCAAATCGAAAAAATATCTAAATTTTAGTGATTTTTCAAGTTAATTACTCCAACATGATAACTTTCTTCTTTTTTACTTTCAAGATAAACATTTGAATACATGTTTAGTGTAGGGGATAATGTACTTGAACTCATTTAGAAAGAGAAATTACTATCAACAGAAACACAAATTAACTCAAAGATATTATCAACTGTAATACACTAAAAAAAAATTATATCTTTTCAACAATAAAACAATAATATTAAATAAATTTTCAGCACTGTAATTTTTATTTTTCATTGAAAGATTGATAATTTAAGATAATTAATTGGTTAGGAAGAGTTTAATAATAAAAATATATTTTACTGAATAATAAATTTATGATATATTTTTTACTTTTAATATTAGAAAAAAAAGTTAATTTGACCTATAAAATAAGAAAAAAAGAAAAGATAAAAAAATTGACTTTGAAAACGGAATGCCAAATTTTTTGATTCCACCTGATAAGCTAAGGTAGTTGCTGATGTTCCGGCTTGTCAGATGTTCCGGCCATTCAAATTGACAAGTCAGAAAAATAAAACCTTGGATTTTTTTTATTCTAGAAGACAGCCTACTCATCTCAAAACTCCTTATTAGGTTCACGTAATGGCTTACCTGGCAATTTTTTGGTCAAACTATGGCATTGTCCAAGCCACCAAACAAAAATTTTCAAAAATAAACCTCTTGTAGAAGCCTCTGGAGTCTAGAATTTCAACCCCCCATCCCCTCATAAAAACCCTCCCGTTTTCCCAATTCTTTAACAGTCTCCTCCAATACCAATTCTCTCTCACTCCCTTTCTCTCAAAAAATTAAAACAAAACCCATTTCCTAATTCTCGGTTTCTTGGTAAAAACATTCAAGAAAATCAAGAATTGTTTTCTTGATTCATACAGAATGGGTACTTTGGTGGGTCATGTAGCTCCTGGATTTGCTTTCTTTGTTCTTGGTTTTTGGCATCTTTTTAACCATATTAAACTCCATGCTCAACAACCCAATTCTTATACCTCTTCACCATGGTTTCCCACATCAAAAAGTAGGTATATAGAGCTTTTCTTTGTTATGATTGGAAGTTCTATCTCTGTTTCTATGGAACTTTTTATTGGTCCAGAAAGACACCAACCTTTTGATCCTGATGGAACTATTCCATCAAATCATTTACACAACTTTGAACACTCTTCAATTTCAATGACTTTTCTTATCTATGCAATTTTTGCCCTGTTTCTTGATAAAATTAGGCCTAAAGCTCAATATGGTCTAACTCAATTTCTTGGAGCATTAGCTTTTGGCCAACAACTTTTCCTTTTCCATCTTCACTCAGCTGACCATATGGGTGTAGAAGGCCAATACCATTTGCTTCTACAAATTGTTATAGTTGTTTCCTTAGCCACTACTCTAATGGGTATTGGCATGCCCAAAAGTTTCTTGGTAAGCTTCGTTAGGTCAGCAAGTATTTTATTTCAAGGTATTTGGTTTATAATTATGGGCTATGTGCTTTGGACTCCATCTTTAGTACCTAAAGGTTGCTTTATTCACTCAGAAGAAGGGCATCAAGTGGTTAGATGTTCAGGGGATGAGGCTTTACACAGGGCTAAATCACTAGTAAACATTCAATTCAGTTGGTCATTAATTGGGGTCACTATTTTTATTATGTGCTTTTATTTGGGGATGATAAAATTCTATGGGGAAAAAATTGAGTACTCAACTTTAATAAAAGAAGATCAACTATTACAAGAAGAAGAAGAAGACTCGTCATCAGAGGATGTTGAATCACAAAAGGGAAGCAAAACTGGGAATTCAAACAGTTTTATGCATATAGGGAGAAGTTTTGTCCCAATTGATATTGAAAGGTAATTAAAAAAGAAAAGAGTTTGAAAGTAATTAAAAGTGGTGATTAGGGATGTGTACAAAATTAATTTGGTTGGTGGGTTCCCACTCTTTGTTTAATTAAGCTCTCAATAATGTTTGCTTAACATAAAACATTGTGACATGAGGGAAAAGTGCGTGTTTGGGTTAAAGGGAAATTGGTGTGGATTATTGTTTATTGGTTTGGATTGATAGATTTTAGCTTTAGGGTCAGTGTTTTTGGACCCTTATCATTCGTTGGTAAGTTTATGGTGTCTTTATGTATAGAAAAGAAATAGGGTTTGTCAAAGCAATATGTTATTTATGATAGACCACCAACTACTAAAGGAAAAAATGTTGAGTTTTTTCATCCATTTATTATTTTCTTTTCGTAATTATTTTCTTTTATTTTTATCATTAATTTTGAAATATCAATTTTTTTATAAATTTATTACTAATTTCATAAGATTCAGCTAAATCTATTATTAGAGATAAAATTACATAAATTTATTTAAAAATAAATTAGATGAAAAAAATAGAAATTTTAAACTATCAATTTGGTTATTAATAAGTGTAATTACTTTTTAATTTTAATTTAATTTGAGTTGATTGTGAAATTATTTAAATATATAACACCGTGATTATTGAAAATGTAATTTTAACATAAATAAATTAGATATATAACACTGTGATTATTGAAAATATAATTTTAACATAAACAAATTAATTTTTCTTTTTTAATTTCATAAGATTAAACTTTCTAATTACTCTATGAGGGTTATGTTTACATTTATTTAATTAGGTTTTACCTTATTCCTCCATGAAGAAATAAGGCCCGCACTTATTCCTCCATGAAGAAAGGTGGCTGATTGCCTTCAACTCAAACGCAAAGTGAATATTCTAAGCAATATAAACCTTTGAAAATGACATCAATTGATGTGGACACGAAATTTAAATAATAATTATAATATTAAATAGCTTTAAATAAGATTTAATATTTAGAGACATATCACAAATAATAATTTTTTCATTTTTGTGAAATTCTCAATTTGGATTATTTCAATTTTTAAGAAAAGATCAGAGTATGAGTGATAATTATAAGAATTTTGAGGAAATTAGGGAATTGAATATAAAATATAATTTTACCAAAATAATAATAGAAATAACAAAAAAAAAAAACTAATTTTAGCCAACCTTGCTATGATTTTAGTGTGCATATGCTCAAAGGAATAAAGGATGATGTTGTAAGTGTCTCTTGGCCTAGAAGGATTAAGCTAAGTTAGTGTTTTTACGGTCTAAAGCCCTCCTTTCTCAATAATAATAATAATAATAATAATAATAATAATAATAATAATATATCTTAGAAATAACAGCATCCATAGTCAAGTGATGATGATGACATGGATAGTAATTATCACTTAGGCGTGACATGAACTTGCTAAGCATCCATAACCACATAATTAGGATAAGATGTATAATCAATAATTAATGTATTTGATTATATATATATATATATATATATATATATATATATAAACCTTTCCACACATACATGCATGTCCTAGGTCTTTGATTACTTGAAGAAAAAGAAGTAAGAAGAAAAAAAAAATCCACATGAAGAACTTGGGCAAGAGGAAAAGCAATCTTTTGAAAAAAATATTTAATTAATTAGCAAGCTGATCATTCCTTCGTATCTTTTGCTTGTACATTCTCTCCTAATAGTATTGAATAGGAGTAAGGAAAACAATTTAAAAAGGTTATGTCCAGCACTGCGCTTTTAAATTATTGATTTTGGGAGATTTTCCATATCTTATAATTAATTTGCAAGGTAATAAAATCTAAAACCTACAACTAATGTCTTACTTTAGCGGGTAAAGATGTGTTGATTAAGGCTATAATACAAGCAATTCCAACTTATGTTATGAGTTATTTTGTGTTACCAACTACATTTGTGAAGAGATTCAACAATTGATTGTTAGATTTTGGTAGAGTAATTTGTTGAAAGATAGAAAAATTCATTAGAGATAGATTTGTCGGTCCAAGAAGGATGAAAGTCTGCGCTTTAAAAATATTCGTTATTTTAATATTGCTATGCTTGCGAAGCAGAGTTGAATGTTATTGAATTGTAATGACTCTTTGTTTGCTCGAGTTTTTAAGGTTAAATACTTTTATAGAACTAGTTTTTTGGATGCTTCAGTAGGGTATTGTCCTAGTTATGTATGGAGGAATAACTTAGAGGTTATGATAGTTTTGGAATGAGAACTTTATTGGAGTGTAAGTAATGGGGAGTCTATTAAGTTTGGGATGATAATTGGATTTTGGGTCTAGCACTTTTAGGCCTTTAGTTACGAATGTTCTTCTTAGAAATACTAGAGTCGCATGCTTATTGATTTTGAAACAAGGCAATGGAAGAGAGGTTTGATCTGATGATATTTTCTTCCTTTTGAATATGATGCTATTTTAAATATTCCAATTAGTTTTAAGTTGCCTCTAGATGTTTTATTTTGCACTGTAACCAAGAGTGGTATTTATTATGTTAGAACAAGGTATCATATTGTCATGACTTTATTTTCTTAGCATTCTAATGTTGCTTCTATTTCTAACTCTCACCATCTTGTGTGGAAGGGGCTTTGGAAGCTTTGGGTTTCACAAAAAATGCTATATTTCTTATGGCGGGTGATGTCAAACATTCTTCCTTGTAGTGTTAATTTAGTACATCGTGGAGTTACTATTTCTCCTATTTGTGCTAGGTGTGGGTTGGATGAAGAAACTCCGCTCCATTTATTTAAGGAATGTGGTTGGGTTCGTGGTATTTGGTTACTATATATCTCCACTTGTGTCACGTCCCAAAATTGAAATATGATAGTTTTAGGATGTGGGAACAATCCACACTACCAATACTCATAGAACTTTACTTTCACATCTATCTAATCTAATATATTCACATTATTAATATACCAATCCATTCCATTAGGCAATATTTGGCAATATGTCACATAATTAATATTAATTCTATCACATAAATCTATTAGACCACTATCTATTTAATTTACACAATCATGTCAGAAGTATTATTATAAAACACTCTAATGACACCATAAAGCATTCTAAGAGTACAAAGTAGGGAATACTCGTATCAAACTTTACATGGCAAAAGTTTTATCCCAACAACAGAAGGAGGAAACCTTTTGGAATTATTGCTTGTCTACTCTGAACTTGAAAAATATGTAACCATTAAAGAGTGAGTATATAATACTTAGTGAATTATAAATATGCCATTACATACATAAGGTTCAGTAATCAAATAGGATAGCCCACCAAATGATTAATTAGGATCAAAATAATAGGTCACAAGGTAAGTACACCAATTAAGCACTTTAGGTATGAAATATTAATCAAATCAATTAATGGAATAATCAATGGGTATCATGAATGACTCCTAAGCTTACAATAGGAAAGCATGACAGATTAAAAGGTAGTAAACACATAAATAAAGTTGCTACAGTCCTGTGGCATATCCAATCCAATAATAATGACATAAGGTTGATCAAACCTTATGGCTAACACAATAACCCCTTCCTAGCAAGGTTTCTAATATAATAATAATTCATTATGCACAATGCAGATGGTATTCACCCACTACCCCATCGGAAGATAATTCTGTCATATAAGCACATAAATGGAACAATGGGATTCAAATACAGTACCAAATAAATAATTAAATCAATAAGGATCAATTAAACAACCAATAGGCTCATTAAGTTTCCAATGAACAAATAATAATTCAATGAATCAATCAAAAAGTAAACATAATAATAGAATGATGGTCCAATGTCATTAGATCAAGTTAGGGTTTAAGTACTATAGGTGTCAATGCGACAAGTTTATGCTGGTGAAATTTGATACTCATTTACTTTGGTGAAATTGGTGTTCACTTAGTGGGCAAGTCAAGAGTTCATTGAGGCATTTTGTCAAACACTTGGTGTATAACATTTCAATGGTAATTTGGTAAGGTTTTAGAGTAGTTTTATCAAGGCTAATTTAGCAATTATCAAATACTCAATCCAAGCAATGTTATAGGCATTCAAAACTCAATTAAAATTCAAAGAAACATAGCTAAACAAGGCTTAGAAAAACAAAAGAAAATCAAAGTAATGACACTAGGGTGGTTCGACCACTATTGGAGTTTTATGAAAATGAATTATATAATTCAATCAATGGTTAATTTATGGCATAATAACACATTTATAACTCACCTTGATCACTTGTTTATCCAAAAGTGCAATTTAAACTCCAATTCTCACATTAAACACATATGTCCTTCATCACATCTTCCATCACCATCATCATCCTTTTCACTTATTTTTATCCTACATACTCAAATTAACATGGTTTAGACTTTATTTTAATATATAAATTCAATTTACAAGCTTAAATTGAATTAAACTTAACTAACCCTAATTTTAGAGATTTTGGATATAATGAAAACTCTACTGGCAGTTTTGATTCAATCGTTTGTATCTTGAGTTACAAACATCCAATTACATCAATTCTTTTTTTTTACTTAAACTAGGTATATGAGGCTATAACATATCTGGAATTCAACTTAATATATACTCTGTACAATATTTGATGAATATTTAAAATCTATATTGTTCCTGTGCAAGTGTCCATTCGGGTAGGTCCTATTTTCATGTTTATATCTCACAACGTACTTATCCAATTGAAAAAATCTTTTAAAAATACCTAGATCACATATAATTGAATATTTTAAATTTTTTACACTTTATCTAATTCATCCTCTAAAGTCATCAAATTAAATGAATAAATTCGAACTTCCTACAGAATTAATAACATGAACTAGTCTGATTTGAAGATTAATATCTCTTCACATACATCAAATTTTTCAAAACTATTTTACAGGCATATATTTAAGATATAAAACTACAACTTTTATGTTTTAAACTTTACCAAAATCTTTTCTTAAGACCTTAAGACCATGAAAAGTTTAGTATAAGATTTTGTTTTATTTTCTCTAAACTCCTACTAAGTTTGCTCTTTTATCAAACCCTAAACATAGGTTTACAATTTTAGAAACCCTAACTTAGTTTATTTTTATTTTTTTTGCATATTTAGTTTTAATCTTTCAATCCATCAATTATTCTAAATTCATATTTTTATAAAGATTAATTAATTAAAGATAAAGGATTAAGAAATTACCTTGAAACTTGATAGCTTAATGTTGTATTTGGAAAAGGCTGGAAAAAATCTTTGGGAGAAGGAAGGAAGATTGGTTCAGTCACCATGAAGAATTGAGAAAAAATATAGAGCTTTCTAGATTTTTAGAGAATTAAATAAGGGTCCTACCATTATGTAAAATTCTATTTTTACCCTTAGCTTTTCCACTTATTTTCACTATTGCCACTCACTCAATTAAACTACATTTTAGCTTAATGCATAATTTGAAAAGTCATTAGCATTCCTTTCCTCTTCAATTATTATCTTAATTTAAAATAGAAGAATGGATTTGATGAAATTAGAGTTATTAATTTTGATGAAAAGAAAGAAAAATAATGAGAAATTTTGATGAAAAGGAAGAAAAATAAAAATAAATTTTTTGATGAGGAAGCTTTCAGTTATTTAAATAGAAGTGGGAAAAAAATGAGTTATTTTTAACTCTCATTTCATTTAAGACCATTTTTTAGTGTAAAACCGATCATAGATAGAAAATTTTATATTTTACCATTGACTTTTTTCTTTATTTATAATTTTGGTATTTTTTAAAATTCATTAACTTGTTACTTATTTTAAGTTCTATTTTTGGCATTATATTTAACCACATTTAGTAAGTAAAATTGTTTAAACATTTCATACTTGATATCTAAGGTTTATTTTATAAATATCTCTTTTGAAGATAAGCTAAAACTTAAATTTCTACAAGTGTTGTAACCAAATTTGAAAAAAAATTTCCTAGATTTATTGGTTATTTGATAAATTAAGGGCAAATTAAAAATTAATAAGATAAAGAAAGAAAGAGAAAAATCAAACACCAGAATTTTATAGTGGTTCGATGAATACTTGTCTACGTCCGCTCCTCAAGATCACACTTAAATATTTTACTGGATCTTTTTGTGGGTGCAAGATCAAACCCAAGTATTTAGATTCACACTCAAACCTTACAAAGTATTTTCAAAGGCTCACACTTCAAACCTTTACAAGTATTTTATGAAAAGCTCACTCAAACCTAAACAAGTGTTTTACTAAGACTCACACTCAAATCCTTAAGTATAAGAGATAAGAAGAAGAAAAATCTCCTTTTACTTTTTTCCAACTCTTAAACAATTAATGAGTTTTAATGTAATACCCTAGAAAAGCCTACCATAATTATATGATTAAAGTTCTCAGTATTTGATTTGAAATCATCAAAATGACTAAAGATAATTTCAGAGACTCATTTAGAATGCAAACGAAATACTTTTTCGGAAAACGTCGGTGTCGATATCGTTGCCGAGAAAATAGCAGTCCAGTCGACAGATGAATTTTCGATTCTAACTAGGGTATAAATAATTATATATATGCATGTGTAATTATTGTAAAAATAAAGAGGTGAAAAATATTTAGGAATACATAAAAAGTAAGTGATGGTAAAACTGTAAATAATGAAACTTTGGGGATATAGTGGAATTTGAACTATCTAAGTTTCAGAACGGCTCTGAAACAATTTTTATAATAAAGTATAAATAAAAATAAGATGTTTGAATCTCCACTTTGAAACCCAAATTCCATAAGAATCGTCAGAATAAATTACAGAGAGAAATGTGGCAAAAGTATAATTTAAGGAAAGTTTAAGGACCAAAATAAAATTTGCCAAATGTGACTTACTATATAAGCATGCCTTGTGAAAATTTTTGGCCATTTTCTTCTCTTCTTCTCCCATTTGGCCGAAACTTTCCTTTCACTTCCCACCCATTTTCCTTTAAATTTCTTAAGGAAAATCAATGGAAACTTGAAACAAGCCTTGTATTTTCCATCTTCCATCCATTTTTCACCTTGGAAAATAAAAAAAAAAAATTCAAGAGCAAGCACTTTGAGGATTTCTGCCAAAGCATCAATTTGAGGTAAAATGATGTTTTGTTTGATATTATGATTGATTTAGGTATATTAGATATTAATTAGATTGGATAATGTGTTTAATTACATCAATGGATGCATATAGCATTTTCTCCAATTTTCAAACCTTAAACCTAAGTTGTATGAACTAGCTTAGTGATTTTGAATTAGTTTATGTAAATTGAGTTTAGAATATGTGACGTAGCAGAATATCAATGGAAAACGAAATCCTATTATAATCCATTGATTCGTGCACGAATATCGAAAAATAATTTTCTATAACTTGTTGATTTTAGAAATACTAGGAAATAGGCATCAATGTCATTATTTTCTAAGAAATACCGAAACTGGAAGAAAAGGGTTTTATTCAACTATTCATCAACCCCTTTTTACAAGGCAAAGCGCCGATATTTATATGCTAAAAAAGGAACATAAAACCCTAATGGGCTAAAAGGCTACGGTCCAAAGTAAGCAAAACAAAATAGTTTACAAAATAAGCAAAAACGCACAAAAAAACTTCAAAGACTATGTTCTTGCATTAAACAGTTGAATTTGGGATCAAAATTGGGCTGTGCTAGGTTTTCAATAGTGTTCTAGATCTCTGAACGAGTACTCATGGGCCCCGTGGTTCATCCTGTACTGAAAGTTATAGCTTTTCAAAGGTGACTTGCGCGAAAGGCCCTATCTCGCTTCTCCAAAAATTATAAAGCTCGCTCTTCTATCTGCTAGCCCGCATCATTCCCCCCTGAATAGAGAAAATTCACCCTCGAATTGGCAGCTACATCATCATCAGATGAATCACTATGAAAAGGGATCAAATGTTTGACGTTAAACACATCTGTTGTACGATTGTGACTAGGCAGCTTGAGTCGATATGCATTAGCATTAATCTTTTCAATATTTTTCATGGGACCAATCTTCTTAGCAAATAACTTATTATAGTCCCCAATTGAGAATCGCTCTTTGGTTAGAACGGCCCAGACAAAATCTCCCACCTCAAACTCTGTATGTCTGCGTTTCTTATCTGCATGTTGCTTGTACTTAGAATTTGCTGCATTGAGGTTGTCATAAACTATCTTGTGAACCTCTTGTAACTCACATACAAAATCTGCAGCTTTCCCATGGAGCTTGGTGTTACTTGGCAAGAGCATCGAATCTAGTGGTCCGTGGGGCTGGACAGAATAAACCACTTGAAATGGACTGAACCCAGTACTATGATTAACAACATGGTTGTGAGCAAATTATGCCTGGCATAGTTTTTGATCCCACCCTTTAACATGTTCTCCAACCAAACATCACAATAAATTTCCAAGGGATCTGTTGACAACTTCGGTCTGCCCATCTGTTTGGGGGTGATAAGCACTACTGAAACAGAGCTGTGTGTTTACCATTTTCCACAAGCTACGCCAAAAATGGCTAAGGAACCGTGTATCCTTATTAGAAACAATAGTTGTAGGCAACCCATGTAGATGGAACACTTCTCTAAAGAATAATTGGGCAATATGAACAACATCTGTAGTCTTCTTGCATGGAATAAAATGAACCATCTTAGAAAAAAATGATCAATAACAACAAAGATGGAATCATTACCTTGCTGGGTTCAAGGCAATCCCAACACAAAATCCATGCTAATGTCAATCCAAGGCTGTGAAGGTACTGAAAGTGGCATATACAAGCCTGCATTAGTAGCAGCCCCTTTTGAGACTTGGCAAATCCTGCATCTCTGCACATATTTCTCCACCTCCTTGCAAATGCTAGGCCAATAATAGGAAGTCTGAACCAGCTGCAATGTTCTGTCCCTACCAACATGCCCTTGCCCATGCAGTTCTTGAATAATTTGCAATCGCAAGCTACAGTCAGGAATACATAATTGATTGCCCTTGAACATAAATCCATCATGGAAGTGAAAATCTATTTTCTTTCCAGCCTGCACATCTTATAAAATTACAGAAAAATAAGGATCAGTTTCAAGTAAGTCACAGAAAGAGTCAAGACCAAGAACTTGAACTCTCATGGAAAACAGCAAATTGGTTCTGCGACTCAAGGCATCTGCAACCCGATTTGTGATCCCAACCTTGTGCTTTATAACATAGGTAAACCACTCCAAATAATCAATCCAGGGTGCATGTCTAGAAGATACCTTATCCTACTTCTGTAAGTGTCTTAAAGCATCATGATCAGTGTAGAGAACAAATTCTCTATGGAATAAATAATGGTGCCAACGCTTCACAGCCTGCACAACTACATAAAACTACACATCGTAAATGCTATAATTTAGTTTAACACCAAGCAATTTCTCACTGAAGTAAGCCACAGGTCTGTAATTCTGACTTAGAATAGCTCCAATGCCAATCTTAAAAGCATCTGTGTGTAGCTCAAAAGGTTGTGAAAAATCTGGCAGCACCAAAATTGGCGCAGTAGTTAGGCATTCCTTGATCAATTGGAAGGCCAATTTAGCTTCTTTAGTCCACTCAAACTTACTACCCTTCATGCAATCTGTGATTGGAGCCATGATACTACTAAAATGAGGGATGAAGCACCTATAAAAAGAAGCAAGACCATGAAAACTCCAGACTTCAGTGATGGTCTTTGGAGTAGGCCATTGCTTTACTGCTTCTATTTTAGATTCATCAACCTGCAAGCCATCACCTGACACAACATATCCTAAAAACAGAACTTTGGAAGCCATAAAAACACAGTTTTTTGTTGCTGCATAAAATTTCTCCCTGCGAAGAAAACTCAAAACTTCTCTAATATGCTGCAATTGATCTTCTAGGTTAGCACTGAAAATTAAAATATCATCAAAGTACACAACTACAATACTGCCAATGAACGGCCTCAACAACTGATTCATCACATGCATAAAAGTGCTTGGGGCATTTGACAATCCAAAGGGCATTACCAATCATTCGTACAACCCCTCACGTGTTTTGAAAGCTATTTTCCATTCATCTCCAGGCCGAATTCGAATATGATGGTACCCACTCTTCAAATCTAGTTTGGTAAATATAGTTGCACCACTAATCTGATCAAGTAAATCATCCAAATGGGGAATAG
>CANXYC011707177.1:0-23319 GCA_948193065.1 Aleurites moluccanus
AGGGATGTTGAGTGATCAAGATAGGATTTGTCCCTCCTATACAATAGGAGTGATGTCTTTGGGCCCTTTGATTGAGTGAGACCTAAAATGCATGGCCATGCTCAAATGAGTCGATATGTGATATTGATGTCATTTGATTTATGAGTCTACTCAGGTATCAAAAATATAAAGATTAAACTATACGAGTATGACATATTCCATGACTCGTGTTCAATCGAGACATCTAGGACAAAAGGATTTAATTACTTGGTAATTTAATCGTAAGAAAGGTTATGTCGAGTCATTGACATTCTCGTGACTTAGGTAGCATTGATGTGTTGCTAGACACTGCTCACTGCTTGTGATATAAAATATGATTTTATGTCACTGCTAATGTTGTGGGAACCTATAGGGTCACACATTTAGATCGGATCGATGATAGGAATTTTAATTTATGAGATGGATTAAAAAATAAGCCTTGGGCTAAACGGTTTAGCTAAGAACTAATATAAGCCCAAAATTCGAGCCCAAGTTAGATGGGGCGAATTAGGGTTTTATTAGTTGACCTAATGCTAGGGTTAAATGCCTATAAATATATATGTGATGTTATTCTTCGGAGAGACTAATTTTCTGCCGTTTTTCAGAAAAGAAGAAGTGAACCCTAATCCTAATTCTCTTAGACGTATCTAGAAAAACGTCTCGGAGATATTCTTCTTATTCGTGAGACGAGTCAAAGGAGGGATGATTCATTCGTGTGGATACCGTAGAGGCAGAAGGCAGAAAAGCTTCTGCTCCTGACTCAGAATCGCCTTTTGTAGTCGAATCATCAAACAAAGGTATAAACCCTAACCAATCTGATCTAGATCTTCATATGGATCCTGGAGGAAATCAGAATAAATTTTTCTATTCTGCTGCCTTTTCTGATTTTGATTTCCTACAAACACTTCTCTTTTATACACTAAAGTCAAAGAGATAGGAATGGTGTAGAGAAGTCTAGAAAATTTTGGTAATTTTTCTTTATTTTAGCACATGTTTCTTTATTTGAGCACATGTTCTTTGTCTTTTTCTAATAATAAGTTAAACAAATCATTTTATCAATTGCATGGCTATTTAGCCGGCCATTTCAACTTATTTCTAGAATGGGTGGGTCCCACAACTTTATTTAATTGCACTTTGGCCCAAAATTTTTCTTATTTATATATTTGACCCCAAAACTTTCTGTAATTTTTTCTGTCTATCTTGTTTAGATTCAACCTCAAGTGTGGGGAGTGAAATACCTTATTTTAAGTTGTTTTATCATTTAAAAATAGTTTTGGGTCATTTCTGGATCCCAGACAGTAGATTTCCAAAATTGCCCCCAAAGTTGCCATAAATTATAATTTTGCCATTACTCTTACTTTGAGTATTCCAAAATATTTTCAACTCTTTTTTTTCACCACAATTTCACATAAAATTAACTTACTTAATCCCCCAAGTCTGGATAAAAAAATTCTTAAATTACCCGGACTATTATTTTTTCGGCAGTGTAATTAACATCGGCATTTTTTAGGACAATATCTCAATAGTGGCCCAGTTGAGGCTCAAAAATTCTTAAATATTACTCTATCATTCTATGTATATTTCAATAATCGATTGAGCCTATTCATACTTAAATTAATATTATATCCGTTATTATAATCAGTTATATCTATACCATCTTATGTACTTCCTTACTATCTATTGCTCTGTCTGCTGGGGTATTACAACTCATGACCTAGTCTATAAGAGACATACTTCTTGTTTGTGATCTTCTCAAAGCATTCTAACCTTTAGCAGAGATTCTTCGACAAAGAGGCCAACCAAAACTTAATTTTGGCAGCTCTCTGCTGATCATTAGAATGGATTTCAAACTAATTTTCTGCTTGTAACCATTTCCATCTTTTAGGCTAGTAATATTATCATTAACTGAAACATTTTCGAGCTTTTGAGTTATAGAGAAATTAGTTTCACCAAAGATAGGTGAATCAACTTCTATTGAACTAGTATGATTATCATCAAAATAAAATTTAGGCCCTGGATTCCACTTAAAGTCGTGAAACATTTCTTGAATTAAGGAAATTTCATTAAGATTGGTACAACTTCTCCTTTTGAAGAGAATCTTCTCCTCATGAATAGCTTCGACAATGACCATTTTAGATAATTGATCATCAAAGCTAACAAGCTCAATGAGATTTGGTTGTTGTATAAGTGATATTATTTTAATCTTTGTCATAAAGTCATAGCCATGACTATTAAAATCAATAAAACAATTCATTCCCTCACCACTAAACCCATAAAAACTACTGACTTTCTTGTTCCAACTTTGGTGATTATTGTAATTGAGAGTGCATTTCAATCTGCAAGTGGAAAGAGAACCCAACTCTATAGAATTTTCACCAGAAAATAAGTTCTCAATACTGGGAGGGAATGAAACATCTTGGACAGAACCAAATTCCTTTCTTTGCCTTCTCCAAATTTCCTACTTCATCTCTTTAATTGTAACAACCGAAATTGATGTGCAACCCAAGGCAATATTAACAAATCCTTCAAGAAAAGAATTTCCATAATCTTTGTCTTCTTTCTTCACATCATTACTATTCTTATTGGTATTAGAAGAATCAAGATGTAAACTCCAATTAAAATATTCAACTACTATTAAGTTTATATCACCATTTCTACAAACACCTTCAACAATTATGAAATTTGTTTTGGCATTTTGACAAACACATGGAAGGCACAAATTTTCTTTTAACCCAAAACTCTTTTCCTTCTTCTGAATTTTTCTAACTTCACTTCCATTTGCTTGATTCAAAACCAAGCCATGTTTATCATCAAATTTGGCCCTTCTATTTTCACAATTTTGTCTCATATTTCTTTCAATAGTGTAACATCCTGAATTTTTCTATAATTACATATATGACCCCCATAATTAGTACAGTTTATTTTATAATACTTAAATAGACAGTTAAGTTGTAAAATAGTAATTTAGTACCTAAAACTTAAATTTAATATATAGAATACCTATTTAAACATAAAAATACATAGAATTGCCTATAAAACATAGAATTGGTAGAATTGCCTATGAAACATAGAATTGACATGGAATGAAAAGTATAGAAAATATGAGTGTTAAAAGTAGAATTGGGACCAAAGTATAAATAAATAAAGATGAGGGGTTACTTTGTAAATAATAAAACTTGAGGGACTAAAACATAATTTACCAAACTTATAAATATTTATTTAAAGAAGATAAAAACTCATAAAAGCCAAAATTTTCTCTTTTTCATATAGATAGGCCAAACCTACTTCGCCCATTATTCGCTCTTCATTTTCTTCCATTTTCACCTAAAATCTAGCCATTAAAATTCATCTGAATTCAAACCTAATCAATCCTATACCTAAATCAACCTTTAAACATATCATAAACATCAATAATTTCACCAAAGACCTAAAAGAATTTTCAAATCAATCAAAAGAGCCAAGTTAGGGTTTTCAAGGAAATTGAGGTAAATCACTTTCTTATGCTTTCTTTCCATTAAATATGAGTTATATGATCAATACAATTGAAAATATTAGTAGATAAATGTAGGAAATTGAAACCAGAAAAGTAGCAGAATAAAAATATTTATTCGATTTCCTCCAGGATCTATATGAAGATCCAGATAAGAAGGTTAAGGTTTATACCTTTATTTGATGATTTGACTACAAGGTTCGATTCTGAGTCAGGAGCAAAAGCTTTTTCACCTTCTGCCTCTACGGTATCCATACGAATGGATCATCCTCATTTGATTCATCTCACAAATAAGAAGAATATCTCTGAGACATTTTGCTAGATACGTCTAAGAGAATTAGGATTAGGGTTCAATTTCATTTTTTCTTTTCTGAAAAATAGCAGAAAATATATGTAACCTAAAATTAACATCACATGCATATTTATAGGCATTTAACCCGAGCATTAGGTTAACTAATAAAACCCTAATTCGCCCCATCTGACTTAGGCTCGAATTTTGGGCTTATATTAGTTATTAGCTAAACCATTTAGCCCAATGCTTATTTTTTAATCCATCTCATGAATTAAAGTTCCTATCATCGATCCGATCTAAATGTGTGATCCTATAGGTTCCCATAACATTAGCAGTGACATAAAATCATATTTTATGTCACAAACAGTGAGCGATGTCTAGCAACACATCAATGCTACCTAAGTCATGAGAATGTCAATGACTCGACATAACCTTTCTTGTGATAAAATTACTAAGTAATTAAATCCTTTTATCTTGGATGTCTCGATTGAACATGAGTCATGGAATATGCCATACTCGCATAGTTCAATCTTTATATTTTTGATACCTAAGTAGACTCATAAATCAAATGACATCAATATCACATATCGACTCATTTGAGTATGGCCATGCATTTTAGGTCTCACTTAATCAAAGGGCCCAAAGACATCAATCCTGTTGTATAGGAGAGACAAATCCTATCTTGATCACTCAACATTCCTCTATATAATTTGTGGCATATCCAATTATTGTTTTTATAGTACATTCCGTTACGGAAGACGTTTAACAATATCTAGATATACAACTCCTTATGTTAGGATCTTTGATGATCTTAAGTCAAAGGATCATACTATTATTATCACTATGAGAAATACTTATGACACTCATACAACAATCCATATAGTATTCTCATGATGGGTCAATCTAGTACATAGTTCTCCAATACGCACTTATGTGTTGACTTGATATCTCATAACCATGACCATTTTCATCAGTCACTACACATACTTGTCTCGACGTATTATTGATATCCCATTTCACAATAATACTTAACTAGAGATGATTTTAGAATATCTTATTTTAGGGACATTATTATAATAATTTATATTACGTAGTTATTCAAATAATCATAATAATGAAAGGCATATATAAATCATGATATAAAATGTACCAAAAACAATCATATGATAATTGGTCTTTAGGGCACAAATCCAACAGATAGAAAAGTTTAGGCGTTGGTATTTGTAACAACTGTATGTTAAACACTTTTGAATTGGTTTAATAGCTTCATAACTGCTGAATAGTTTTATCATTATATTATAGAAGTTATGGTTTCTTTTTGAATTTGACTTCAACTTAGTGATTAAACTGGAAATCTTACAACTCTTAAAATAATTCCAGTGCATCTGTGTGTTGTTGAATTAAAAGATCATTAGTTTCAAGTCGTAATTTCTTATTCAACTTCCAAATCTAATTTCAAATATGAATTTTCAAAAAATATTTTAGGTTTTTATGTAATTATAAAGCATTTATAGTCCTAATATATATAAAAATTTTGAAAACTTAGTTTTAAATATAAGTGTTTCATATATTATATACATTTTAAAACTAATTAAGTTGTCACTTGTCCGTATTTCATAAATATTCTTAATATGTAAATAGTATTATTCAAAATAACTCATTTTTAAATTTTAAACGAATTTAAAAATTAAAAAACTAAAAAATTGTAAGATTAAAAAAACTCAAAAGTAATATTCGAACTAATTTAAATTATTTAAAAATATAAAATGATATTGTTTTAGTTATTAAATTATACAAATTTTCACACACTTTAATATTTTTAAATCAATGAGAATCTTATATCCCTTTAATTTGGGAAAAAAAATAAAAGGAAATAATGTAGTACGAGAATTACCTAGCGTTGGGAAATTTAGTAAGTTTGAATGAAGAAAGATAGCAAGAGATCAATTATTCTTTTAAAATTTTCGTTTATTTTTCATTCAAGAGTTTATGATAATTTTTATTTTTAGTATTAAGAAGAGAGATCGAATTTTAGCGTCCATTTTTAAAATAGTTTCATCTTATTAATATGTTAAGATATTAACTACTACAATAACTTTTCAATAATATTATTTTATCATTAATAACTAATTTCCTTTTTATATTTTAAATATCCAAACATAAAATATTTATTAATCTTTTTTTATCTCATAAATCAAAAATTATTTTTTTCTTTTTTTACCCTATAAAACTCTCAAACTAAGCCTAAGTAAATCCTCAAAAAGTGAATTATGAATCCATTTGATAGCTAAGCAATTTAAACAAGCTTAAACAAATTCAAAAAGGGTATACACTACTCAAAATTACTCAATTCAATTAAAAAAAAATGAAAACCTTGACCAAATCTCTCTAATTTGATTATCACCCTTAATTATATTTGATTAATCCAAAATAAACTACTCACCCAATATAATAAATATTAGAATTAATAATATTAGTTTAATATTATTAAATAATGTTAAAATTAACAATTAATAATAAGTACATGCTTATAATAATATGTTGATAACTGATAAGCCTATTATCAACAATAAGGTGAATCATATCCTCTTTGGGTGACTATAAGTCTGCAAGACAAAGGAAATGGTTAGAGGAGGCTAAGTTCATAGGCTTGGTTGATGTTTAAGTTAGCAATTGGGTTTGCCATTGAGCTTCTATAAGATATGACTACTCTAATTCTTGTAAAAAAAAAAAAAAAGAGAAAGGTTTTCTCTGGAATGCACCTAGTTTGGCTTCTCAATGGCCTTTGTTGACTTAATATATTTTCTCTTTCTGGCCTCCCTCTAGTGATTCATCATAAAATGTCTCTTATAGTAAATTTGGTGGCGAGGACTCTTTCAACCATTATACTGTTTGTAGAGATGTGACAGACTGGAGTAGTATGATTAGACGTTGTTAGACCTTAAGTGTTCTAACATGTTCATTTTGATGGGTACAAATAAAAAATTATTTAACTAATAATGTTTGTTTGATTATATATAAGATCTCTTTTCAAAATGCTAGTTTTTAACTTGTAGCACCTACTACAAAATATGTAGCCCCCGCTACTAAGTAAATCATAACCGCTACACAAAATTCACGGCCGCTACATTCTGTCCGGAAGGTCTGGTAGCTTGAGACTAAAAGTGTAGCCCCCGCTATAAAATAATTCACAACTGCTATATTTTTAATTACAGCCGCGAATTTTAAATCCAAAAGCTCAAGAATATAAGGAGCAGAGCAGTAGCGTATGCTATTGAAGGAGCTCAAAGACACAAAAACTTTTTAGACAAATTAGTTGAAGCGTCATACCCGTTACATGTTAACTAGCACTCACTATTAAGTTACCGCCTCTACAGGAAAAGTCACAGCCATAAAGTTCTTCATCCAAAGCTGAGTCGTGCCCACTATAAATAAGTAGCCCCCACTACTCCTTATGTAGCTGCAGCTACACCTGAAAAACCGATAGGAAAATAACTATTGTAAAAACAAAATTTTATATTAATTACACATTTAATGCACTTAAACTACTCTATTAAGCTGATAACTATTTATATGAGTTGGTATGAAGTTAATAGGGTTACAATAACTATTATAATTACATTGTGATCTTAAACTTATATTTGAGTTTTATATTGTAAAGAGAATTAATTGTTATTCTTCAAGGTTGTTGAAGTGTAATTAATTTTTTGAAGTTGGGTAAAAGTTATTGGATAATTTCATTCTCATATCTTGTAATTTTTTAGGGTTGTGTGTGAGCCTATTTGTAAAACACATTGTAAGGTTTAGTGTGACCCAAATCACTTTAAGGTTTGATCTTGAACCTGTGAAAAGGATCAAAGTTAGTGAAATACTCAAGTGTGATCTTAAGGAATGAACGTATGCTTCTTTTGGCCAAACCATTATAAAAATGTAATTTTCTCTCTTTCTTCTCTTTATTAGTTTGAGTTGTTAATTTTTAGAAACAACCAATTCATCCTCCTCCCCCTCCCTCTCTTGGTTGCCAATGGACTTTTAGTTGGTATCAGAGCTTTGAATCCACTTTTCTAAAGATTGTGCCATCTTGGATCAAAAATCATATGGCAAACCAAGCAACCGACATCATTGAAGACGGTTCCACTGTGAGACCACCTTACTTCAATAGCACATACTATCCCTATTGGAAAAATAGAATGGAAATCTACATGGATAGTGATAGCATTGATTTTTAGGATGTAGTTGAAGTGGGTTATACGGTTCCCATAAAAAGCATTGATAAAATGGAAGTCATCAAACCAAAAATTGAATGGAAATCTGTGAAAAAAAAAAAAAGCAAATGGGAGAAATAGAAAGGCAATGAACACTCTCTATTTTGCTTTAAGTACAGAGGAGTATGGAAAAATCTCCCATTATATTTCAACAAATAAAATTTGGGACACTCTTGAGACCACTCATGAAGGAACAAATCAAGTTGAGGGTAAGAAGATTCAAATTCTTACTTTGAATATGAACTCTTCCAAATGCTACCCCATGAGAAGGTATCTGAAATGTACAATCGTCTAATGGTGATTGTAAATCAAATGAGGAAGATTGGAAAGAATTACCCTAAATAAGACATCAATTACAAGATCTTGAGAGTTCTACCTAAGAAATATTAGGAAGCAAAAGTTGCTTCAATTGAGAAAGCTAATGATTTGAACACCCTCCCAACTAACAACTTATTGGGAAAACTTCTCACATATGAAATTACTTTATCTCAAGATAAAATTGAAAAGAAGAATAAAGGGATATCTCTCATTGCTTCTAAGTATGCTTCTTCAATTGATAATGATGAAAAGGAAGATGATGAAGACATGACCTTACTCACCAAAAGAATAAAAAATCTTATTCTTAGGAAAAACAAGAACAATAAGCCATTTGAAAGATATGAGAAGCATGAAAAATCCAAGGGTAATCAAATCAAATGCTTTGAGTGTGACAAATTTGGTCACATAAAAGCAAATTGTCCAAGCTTGAAAAACAAGAAAAGCTTCAAGAAGAAGGCATTGGTGACCACTTGGGATGATTCAAGTGACTCCAATGAAGAGAAGTAAGATAGCAAAGATGAGGTAGCCAATCTTTGCTTCATGGTAATTAAAAAGGATGAATCTTCAAGTGAGGTTAGTAATTCAGACTTTAACTCTAATAATGATGCCATGCAAATTATTGATACATTGCTTTCAAAATATCACAAGTTGCAAAACAAGTTTGATAAATTGAAAGAAATGTCAATTGAAGTCTTAGATGTTTGTGATGCTTACAAAAATGAAATAAATATATTGAGTGCATCTAATGTTCAATTAAAAAGGGTTATTGATTTTAGGGATCAAGAATGCAATAAATTACAAAAATGAAAATTCCTTGTTGAAAAAAAAAGTTAGACTCTCATGATGCTTGCACGCCTAAGCTTTGCAATGGAAAAGAAAAATTGGATAAAATACTTGAGTCCCAAAAATGTCCTACTATTATATATGAACTTGGCTATAATCGAGGGATGCCACATCAACATCTAATGTAGCCTAAACCAAATTGCCTCTGCCTTCACTTAAGTTTCTTGCTTAAGTTCCAACTTCAATCTATGAAGTTGAAAAGGAAGTAATGCTTCTTTGGTGCATCTTTAATGTTATTGTCATGACCTAAATCTGAGGCTATGATCGGCATGCAGTTAGACCTAAATTAAACCACACAAGTCTAGCAATTACTATAGTTATTGATCATATAACAATTTAAATAAGTCAATTTACAAATATCTCGAAAATAAAACAGCTAAATATTAAAATAATTAGGAAATGGAAATCATCTAAATGAAAAATAAAAACTAAAGAAGTCTTCTAGATGTTGACTCGAGTTGAGATAAAAGACAAAGGAGAATAACCTTGTCAAATAGCTAATATCCTACAAAATAAGAAGAAATGTACAGGAATGAGCATACACCACATTTCTCAGTGAGAACACATGAGGCAGGGAACTTCCTAACCATATTGCTTACATTATATCATACATATTAATCATTAAGTGCTTTCCAAGTATTTCATACAAATGCAACAACTCACATTTAAATCTTCACATAATAAAAGACTTATTAAATTCAAATGTCAACTTTAACATTTTCACAATCACCACCAACATCCAAGTAATTGCAATACAGCACATATAATGGGAAAGGTCTTGTCAAACTTGTCAAATAATATATAAGGCATTAAGCCCAAGTACAATTTATAAATAGGGCCTACATACATAACATATAAGGTTTTTCAGGCCGAATAATATAATAGTCTCATATAACTCAGGTGCACTATGGAGAGTCTAAGTCATGGTCTTATCCTAACACAACACAACAATCACAGATATAACTTATAGCATTTAAGCAAATATCAATTAATTCATAGCAACTTAAATACATATACATATAAAATAATTTATTCCCTGACTTCTAGTACAAACAACATAATAGCAATCAAATTTTCACATCAATTACTTATTAATAATTGCCAAATAACACATATGTCCTCCCCTGATTGCAAATTATCTAAACAACAACGTCTATCCTACATATTTTGCTGATTAGCCAAATATTCACTTGAATATATACATTTTATATTAATAACTAGAACCTAATTCAATAATGATAAATATGAATTGAACATATAATGCTATCTTACATATAATACTATCTTTTGTACAATATGAAAATGATATGCAACACAATGATCTAATTGTAACACCTCAGTAGACAAAACAGTAGATAGTGAGATAGTACAGTAGATAGTATGGATATAGCGGATTATAGTAATGGATATGATATTAATTTAAGCATGAATAGGCTCAATCGATTACTGAAATATACAGATAATGGTAGGGTATAACACTCAGGAATTTTTGAACCTCAACCGGGTCACTTTTATGACACTATAATGGAAAATACCGGTGTTAATTACACCGCCCAGGAAAATAGCAGTCTAGTTGATTTAGAAATTTCTGACTCAGACCAGGGGTAAAGAGTCATCTATATGTGAATTTTTTTATGAATAGAAAGAGTTAAAAAATATTTTGGAACACTAAAAATCAATAGAGTGGCAAGAATTGTAATTAAAGGTAATATTAGGGGCATTTTTAGAAATGGGCTGTCTATGATACAAAATCAAACCCAAAGTATTTTTAAATGATAGAACAACCCAAATTAAGGTATTTTATGTAATACCCTAGGAAGCCCCATCTTACATGTATGATTTAATTCTTAGTTTATGGTTTAAAAACATTGAAATGATGGGAAATAATTTTAGAGACACAATTTGAAAACAAATAAAATACATTTTCGGAAATCATTGGTGTCGAAAACATTGCCGGAAAAGTAGCAGTCTGGCTAATTTAAGAATTTTTGACCCAGACTTAGGGGGATGAAATAAGTTAATTTTATGTGAAATTTTGGTGAAAGTAAAGAGTTGAAAAATATTTTGGAACACTAAAAATAAGAGTAATGGCAAAATTATAAATAAATGTAATTTTTGGGGTAATTTTGGAAATCCAATGTCTGGGATTCTGAAATGACCCAGAACTATTTTTAAAGAATAAAACAACTTAAAATAAGGTATTTCACTATCCACACTTGAGGTTGAATCTAAACAAAATAGACAGAATAAATTATAAAAAGTTTTGGGGTCAAAAATGCAAATAAAAAAAATTTTGGGCTAAAACTGCAATTAAACAAAGTTGTGGGACCCACCCTTTCTAGAATTTAGCCAAGGTGGCCAGACATTATGGTGGAGGAGATGATTTTTTGATAGAAAAATTATTAATTGACTTATTAATTAATTACATAGGTGACAAATCACCAAAACTCTAGAAAATTCTATTTTTTTGTCTTCATTTTGTTTTAGTTTGACTTTGTACTTATAAGAAGAAGATGGAAATAGGAAATGAAGAAGGTGATGTCCGAACCATTTAGGGAAAAAATCCAAAGAAATAAGTCTTCCGATTTTTTCTAAAGATTCAACCAAAAATAGCTAGGAAATTGAAGAAGGAAGATGAAGGAGGAAAGGAAATTTGTATTCAAGCTTTATGGAGGAAGAAAGAAGATGGAATTTAAGAATTTAATCTAAGATAATGATTCTAAACTTATCATTTTTAATTGTATTTAAGAGTTTTATAGCATTATTTGGAAAATACTTGAGGTAATTAAGCTAAAAATATAAAGAATGAGTTACAGTTTATATAGTTTCCAAATTCTGTTTTGAGGAAGTATATTAAGGCTAATATTTCAAAATTTAATGATTGAATTTGAGGATGGTTAAAACATTAAAGTTGTAGAGAAATATGTCAATTAGACTTCAGTAAAAGGAATTTGTGAAATTCGAAGCGAGGAAAGAGTTATTGATTAAAGACTATGACTGATCTGAATTAGATTTTCTAGAAAATGCTACTGTGTTTTTTTGGTACAGGCTGTTAGAGATAGAATTAGAAAATGTATTTGCATAAAAAGTGTTCATTTATGTCTTATATATAAGCATCTAAAGGGGTTTTTAAATTGGAATTGTGGTTTGTGAGATATTTGGTCACAAGTGTAGACTGTCCGGAATGACTATTTAACAGAACATAAGATATAAAATTTTATTAATTTGAGGACCTTAAAGTTTGAATTAGAGAAAGTGTTAAAAATAAAAAATGTTCATTTATGTATTATATAAATTAAAGTAAAATATTTTTGTAATTAAATGATCACGAAATTAATTATAGGCATAGAAGCAAGGTATGTCTGAATAGAGATTTTAGGGTAGTAATTTAAATTTGGAAATTCACTAATAATTATTCAGTAATCCAAAAATTCTAAAATTTAGATGTGTTATAATTTTATGTGTCTAGTTTCAATAGGAAAAGGAATTGTGGTAATTGGTTAAGTATTGATTGAGTTATTAGTAAAGGAACAGAATCTGTCAGAATAGGATTTGCAGGCAGAATGCAGGGTAGCAGGGCTAGTTATAGGCCTAAGTTTAAATTAACATCATAAATTTTGTAGTATTGATTTTAATATGAATTTTAGATATGTTATAAAATTATATGTTAAGTTTAATTAGGAATAAGAATTGAAACAATTAGATAATTGTAGAGAGAGATATGAGTAATGGAACACAAACTGCCAGTAAAGACTTTTTCATAGAAAAATCCTAGCAAACTTGGAAATTTGAGGAATTTTCTTTAATATAAGTATAAGTAATGTAATTTTATATTAAATAGTATCTAAATAGAAATTAATTGGATATGTCGAGTCAAGAATGAATAAGAGATGTGATGCGTACCATAAGAGATAAGGCAAATAATCAATAATAAAGGAAAAGGGAAATGTTCAAGTTATAAGCTAAGGTGAGTAATGATTACATCATTATGCATACCCATGTTTTGATTTATTGACCCAATGAGTATGTTTCCCTCTTGATTGAATGCCACTTTGTTATTGATGATCATTCTTTGATCTTCCTAAACATTGAAATTTATCTGTATTTATTGATTGCTTTTGATATTGAAATGCCTTTGGTGTACTGATTGACAAGTAAACTAATGCGTATCGATCGAAAGTCATTGTACTATAATGTTCCTAATGATTACTATCTATTAATATTGATTTCCCTTGACCTATTTTACATGTGAATTTGACAGAGCTACCACTCCGACAGGGTAATGGGAATATACTATCGGCGATGTGCACATTGTATTACTGATGTCCTAGCTGGGAGGGGCTATGGTCCTGGCCATAGGGTCTAATTAGCCTTATGCTTACTGATACTGATACTACTGGAGACTGTATGTTCGCTCATAGTCCATACTGATACTACTGGAGATTGTATGCTTACATATAGTCAATCCCTTTATCTATCTTATCTACATGATACGAGTATTGTTTACCTGATCATTGATTCCAAACTTATATCTTATTGCTTATCGTTGATATCTTTTATTATCATATGCTTATATCTTCTGTTTAATGATGTATGCATGCTCACTAAGTATTTTATACTCACTAAATTGTGGTTTATAATTTTTACAGGAATGAGATAGTGAAGGTTGATTCCAAGTCAATTTCTTCTCCGACTTGGAATGTCAAGTACAACAAGGTAGAATATTATTTGCTAAAGTTTATAAGTGTCCACTGATAGAGCTCTATGGTACTATGTATAATTATATGATTGAGTATTATAATGATGTATGAACAGTGAAATATTTAATATTACAGTGATATTCAAAATGTAATGTATAATATATAATGATTGATAATGACAATGACAGTGAAGTGATAGAAACAGTGATACCGAAATATAATAAAATGAAATTCACATGTTTTAAAAGAAATTTAGAAGTGCCATGTGTGATTATTGATCTGTGAAGTTGAAGGTATAAGGATGGCAAATTATTGGGAGTGTAAAAATAATTTTTAGTGCAGGTTATGTAATTTATGAAAGACCCGATTTTAGGTCTGGAATAATATTAAAATTACAAAGGAAACTCTGGCAAATTTTCTATAAAATTTATAAGAAATAAATGGGATTTAAGTATTGATTAATGAATTAACATTGATTAAATGATTGATTAATAGATTGTTTATGGGTTATAAGGTTTCCGGTGACCTTAAGTCTACTCGTGCCCTAGGAACATCGCAGCCCAAAAGTGAGTCGTGACAGAGGTGGTATCAAGGCTAAAGGTTTAGAATATGTGTCATAGGTATCAATGAGTTAATAAGTGTATCATGGAGAATAGGATTCCCGTCTCTTCATTTGAAGTTATCTGTTAATATAGTTATCAGCGTTATCCGTTATGAACTCATTAATGTGTATATATATAGAGTGCTTGATAAAAATTGATAAAAAGTGAAAAGTAAATGGAAAGTGAATGAGAATTTAAAATGACTAAATTAGATTACTATACAGATTGAATCAATATATGATAAGTTAATATTGAATTACTTAAGCAATATTATTGTAATAACTAAATTAGTAGCTAAGTAATGATTTAGAGAAATGCAAGATTAATATGATAATGTTGAAAGGTGATTAAAATTCATGAAGTATAGTATAAGTAAATTAATTAGCTATTAGGGATATAAAGATTATGGAAATAAAATGTTAGCAAATGATATGGTAACTACGGAAATAGATATCAGACTAAGAATGTTAATAAGAGATATAGAGAAATTGTGATACAAAGTAGTTTGAAGATTACTTGAGGTATCAATATCGATGATTCAAAATAATAGAGAATATGGTGCTATTGAGGTATAGAATAGTGAAAAGTTATGAATATGATTGTAATGAAAGAATAAATACATGTGATAGTAATTAAGTAAAATGAGAAGTAAATGATATACTAATAGTTCTTATAATGGTATACATAACTGATTATTGAGGTTCAAATCTAAATAAACTAATATTAAGTTATTGATTATTGCAGTTTAAGTAATACAATTATTGATTAATAATTGAGTATATGCAATAAGACTAATGAGTAGAAGAATTGAATGAAAATATGGAAAATTGTGGACAGTGGAGTATATATGATATGGATGATAAATATGCAAGGTAAATGATGATTGAATATGAAAAGTGAAAATATGAAATTATTGAGGTATAGTTTAGTGTTATTAAAAGGTTATTGATACGATTAGTATTATAGTGATTAAATACAATGAGTAATATATTATGAACTTAGGAAATGTAAATGCCGTGAAAAGGTAGTTATAAAATTAAAGTTATAGTGCTTAAAGAGTAATAAGAGTGTATAATGGTATAATTACCTGATTATTGAAGTTCAAACATAAGTAAATAAATATTAAGCTATTGTTTATTGAACTGTAGGGAATATGATCATAAGAAACGAGTTAATGATCGAAATGATAAAGTATTCAAAAAAAAGAGATTAATACAATGATATTAATAAGGTGATTGAACATATTAAGGTAAAGTATATTAAAAATTTAAGTACTGTATTATCAAATATTTATGAATTATAGATCATATACTGATAAGAAATGTTATGAAATAGCTCAGAGGATAAGAAGACTATGGAATTTGGCAATTAGTTTAAGTAAGATGATAAGTAATATAGAGAAAAATATTTACAAAGATGATTGGAGATTATTTGAGGTTTATATATCGATGTTCATAGTATTGGATGAGAAAATTCGAGGACGAATTTTATTAAAAGGGGGTAGAATATAATACCCTAGGAAGCCCCATCTTATATGTATGATTTAATTCTCAGTTTATAATTTAAAAACATTGAAATGATGAGAAATAATTTTAGACACACAATTTGAAAGCAAATGAAATACTTTCCGAAAATTATCGGTGTCCAAAACACTGCTGGAAAAATAACAGTCCGATTAATTTAAGAATTTTTGACGCAGACTTAGGGGGATGAAATAAGTTAATTTTATGTGAAATTTTGGTGAAAGTAAAGAGTTGAAAAATATTTTGGAACACTGAAAATAAGAGTAATGGCAAAATTATAAATAAAGGCAATTTTGGGGGCAATTTTGGAAATCCAATGTCTAGGATTCCGAAATGACCCAGAACTATTTTTAAAGGATAAAACAACTTAAAATAAGGTATTTCACTCTCCACACTTGAGGTTGAATCTAAACAGAATAGACATAATAAATTATAAAAAGTTTTAGTGTCAAAAATGCAAATAAGGAAAATTTTAGGCCAAAACTGAAATTAAACAAAGTTGTGGGACCCACTCTTTCTAGAATTTAGCCAAGGTGGCCGGCCATTATGGTGGAGGAGATGATTTTTTGATAGAAAAATGATTAATTGACTTATTAATTAATTAAATAGGTGACAAATCACCATAACTCTAGAAAATTCTATTTTTTTGTTTTCATTTTGTTTTAGTTTGACTTTGTACTTATAAGAAGAAGATGGAAATAGGAAATGAAGAAGGTGGTGGATGAACCATTTAGGGAGAAAATCCAAAGAAATAAGTCTTCTAATTTTTCTAAAGATTCAACCAAAAATAGCTAGGAAATTGAAGAAGGAAGATGAGGGAAGAAAGGAAATTTGTATTCAAGCTTTATGAAGGAAGAAAGAAGATGGAATTTAAGAATTTAATCTAAGGTAATGATTCTAAACTTATCATTTTTAATTTTATTTAAGAGTTTTATAGCATGATTTGGCAAATAATTGATGTAATTAAGCTAAAAATATAAAGAATGAGTTAGGGTTTATATAGTTTCTGAATTCTGTTTTGAGGCAGTATATTGAGGCTAATATTCTAAAATTTTAATGATTGAATTTGAGGATGGTTAAAACATTAAAATTGTAGATAAATATGTTAGTTATACTTCAGTAAAATAAATTCATGAAATTCGAAGCGAGGAAAGAGTTATTGAGTAAAGACTATGACTGATCTGGAACTAGGTTTTCTAGAAAATACTACTGTGTTTTTATGGTACAGGCTGTTAGAGACAGAATTAGAAAATGTATGTAACATAAAAATTGTTCATTTAAGTCTTATATATAATCATGTAAAAGGGTTTTTAAATTGGAACTATGGTTTATGAGACATTAGGTCATAAGTATAGACTGCCCGGAATGACTGTTTAACAGAACATAGGATATAGAATTCTATTAATTTGAGGACCTTAAATTTTGAATTAGAGAAAGTGTTAAAAATAAAAAAAATTAATTTATGTGTTATCTAAATGAAAGTTAAATAGTTTTGTAATTATATGAGCACGGAATTAATTATAGGCATAGAAACAAGGTATGTCTAGATAGAGATTTTAGGGCAGTAATTTAAATTTGGAAATTCACTAATAATTATTCAGTAATCCAAAAATTCTAAAATTTAGATGTGTTATAATTTTATGTATCTATTTTCAATATGAAATAGAATTGCAGTAATTGGTTAAGTATTGATTGAGTTATTAGCAAAGTAATAGAATCTGCCATAATAGGATTTGCAGGCAGAATGCAGGGTAGCAGTGCTGGTTATAGGCCTAAGTTTAAATTAACATCATAAATTGTGTAATAAAGATTTTAATATGAATTTTAGATATGTTAGAAAATTATATGTTTAGTTTAATTAGGAATAATAATTGAAGCAATTGGATAATTGTAGAGAGAGATATGAGTAATGGAAGACAGACTGCCAGTAAAGAATTTTGCACAAAAAAATCCTAGTAACTTGGAAAGTTGAGCAATTTTCTTTAATATAAGTATAAGTAATGTAACTTTATATTAAATAGTATCTAAATAGAAATTAATTGGATATGTCGAGTCAAGAATGAATAAGAGATGTGATGGGTACCATAAGAGATAAGGCAAATAATCAATAATAAAAGAAAAGGGAAATGTTCAAGTTATAAGCTAAGGTGAGTAATGATTACATCATTATGCATTCCCATATTTTGATCTGTTGACCCAATGAGTATGTTTCCTTCTTGATTAAATGCCACTTTGTTATTGATGGTCATTCTTTGATCTTCCTAAATATTGAAATTTATTTGTATTTATTGATTGCTATTGATATTGAAATGCCTTTTGTGTAATGATTGACAAGTAAACTAATGTATATCGATCGAAAGTCACTGTACCATAATGTTCCTAATGATTACTGGCTATTGATATTAATTTCCCTTGACCCATTTTACATGTGAATTTGATAGAGCTACTGCTCTGACAGGTTAGTGGGAATATACTGTCAGCGATGTGCAAATTGTATTACTGATGCCCTAGCTGGGAGGGGCTATGGTCCTGGCCATAGGGTCTGATCAGCCTTATGCTTATTGATACTGATACTACTGGAGACTTTATGTTCGCATATAGTCCATACTGATACTACTGGAGACTATATGTTTACATATAGTCCATCCCTTTATCTGTCTTAACTACATGATACAAGTATTGTTTACCTGATCATTGATTCCAAACTTATATCTTATTGCTTACCATTGATATCCTTTATTATCATATGCTTATATCTCCTATTTAATGATGTATGCATGCTCACTGAGTATTTTATACTCACTAAATTATGGTTTATAATTTTTACAGGAATGAGATAGTGAAGGCTGATTCCAAGTCAATTTCTTCTCTGATTTGGAATGTCAAGTACAACAAGGTAGAATATTATTTGCTAAAGGTTATAAGTATCCCCTCATAGAGCTCCATGGTACTATGTATAATTAGATGATTGATTATTATAATGATGTATGAACAGTGAAATATTTAATGTTACAGTGACATTTAAAATGTAATGTATAATGTATAATGATTGATAATGACAATGACAGTGAAGTGGTAGAGACAGTGATACTGAAATATAATAAAGTGAAATTCACATGTTTTAAAAGAAATTTAGAAGTGCCATGTGTGATTATTAATATATGAAGTTGAGGGTATAAGGATGGTAAATTGTTGGGAGTGTAAAAATAATTTTTAGTGCAGGCTATGCAATTTATGAAAAACCCTATTTTAGGTTTGGAATAGTATTAAAATTACAAAGGAAACTTTGACAAATTTTCTATAAAATTTATAATAAATAAATGGAATTTAAGTATTGATTAATGAATTAATATTGTTTGACTGATTGAAAATAGATTGTTTATGGGTTATGGGGTTTCCGGTGACATTAAGTCTACCCATGTCCTAGAATCGTCGCGGCCCAAAAGTGGGTCGTGACATTTCACTCCCCACATTAATGGTTGAATCTAAACAGAGTAGACAAAATAAATTATAGAAAGTTTTAAAAATGCAATTAAGAAAAATTTCGGGCAAATGTGCAATTAAGCAAAGTTGTGGGACCCACAATAAAATATTATTTTTGGCATTGAAAATTCTGGGGAATACCTCTAAGAGTGACCAGTCAAGTGTGAGGATAGGAAGAAAATTTGAATAATTGTTTTTATATTAATTGGATAGAAAATGTACAAGTGTATAAGGCCTAGAATTTTCTACACAATTCATATTTCTTTGACTTTGGTGTATAAAAAAGAAGAGGTGACTGTCATATTCAGGAGTTTTTGGTCGAATCATTTGAGAGAAAACAACCAAAAATACTCTTCCATCTTTTCAAAAGAAACCAACCAAAGATAGATAAGAAATTGATGAGAGAAAGAAGAGTGAAGAAGGAAAGTTGATGGAAATTAAGTCAAACTGTTTTGGGAAAGAAAAAGAGAAAGAAAAGAATCATCTAAATGCAAGATAATGATTCTAAACTTAGCCTAATGATTCTAAACTTAGTATTTTTAATTGTATTAAAGAGTATTATAGTTTGATTAAGTAGAGAATTTAAGTAATTAAGTTAAAAATGTTAAAGAATGGACTAGGGTTTAAAGGGGATTATGAATCTATGTTAAGGTAGTAGCTTATAGTTCAAATTCTGAATTTTTAATTTATGAATTTAAGGATGGTAAAAACATAAAAGTTGTAGATAAATATATTAATTTGATTTCTGCAAAATAAATTTATGAAATTCGAAGTGAGGAGAGAGTAATTGAATAAAAATTGTGACTGGCTAAAATTAGATTTTCTAGAATTTTGCTATTATATTTTTGTTATAGAGAATGATAGAGAAAAAATTAGGAGAATTATTCAACATGAAAAGTGTTCATTTATGTCTTATATATAGGTTTGTACAATTTTTTTTAATTGGTTAATCATGGAATTAACTATAGGCATGGAAACAGGGTCTGTTAGGATAGAGATTTCAGGACAGTAGTTTAATTTTGAAAATTCGCTAATAATTGTACTGTAAGCCAAATAATATGAAATTTGAATATGTTATAATTTTATATGTTTAGAGTAAATAGGAAAAATATTCAAAGTAATTGGATAAGTATAGATTTAGTTATGGGCTAAATAGTAGAGATTGCTAGATTAGGGTTGCAGGGCAGAATGTAGGGGAGTTGGGCTAGTTATAGGACTAAGTTTAAATTGACACCATAAATTGTGTATCAGTGAGATTAATGTGATTTTTGGATATGTTGGAAAATAATATATATAATTTAAGTAGAAAAAATAATCACAGCAATTGGATAGGTATAGCCTGAGATATAGACAAAACTGTCAGGACTGCCAGAATAGGAACTTGAATGGAAATTGTTAAAATAAAACTCTAATGTTAAAGACTATAAGGAAATTGATTAAATGGAGCATAGGAATAATTAATGACATATAAGTAAGTTCTAATTATGTGTTTAATTGACATGTATTTTCAAAGGTTGATGATGAGGATGTAAGTGAAAAGTCGAAGTAAAAAGTAAAGCAAGTTATAAAGCTATATAGTAAGGTGAGTTATGTATACATCATTATTGTAATATCCTATATATATGCATAACATGTTTTTGTGAAATAAGTTCTCAGTATATGGATTAAAATTATCAAAATGGCTAATGATAATTTTAAAAACTTAGTTAGAGCAAAAACGAGAAAATTTTTCAGAAATCGTTGGTACCGATATTGCTGCCGCAAAAATGGTTGTACGGTCGACGGATGAATTTTTGAATTTGGATTAAGGGTAAATGATAATGTATATTCATATATGAATATAGTAAAAAGAAAGATGAGAAAATGTTTAGGAACATTGATAAAGTAAGCGATGGCAAAATCGTAAATAAAGGAAACTTTGGGGGTATAATGGAATTTTGACAGTCTGAGATTCAGAACGACTCTTAAACTATTTTTATTAATTAATATTAATAAAAATAAGATGTTTGAACATTCATTTTGAATTTCAATTCCCGACAGAATTGTCAGAATAAATTACCGAGTGAAAAAGGACAAAAAGCAAATTTTGAGAAGTTGGGGGACTAAAAGAGAAATTTGTCATTTTTGTCTTACTATATAAGCAAGACATAGAAAATTGTTGCCCATTTCTTCATGCTTCATCTGTGACTTCCATTCTTCTTCTCCAATTCAATTTTTCTTTGATTTTGTGAAGAAAAAGTGTTGAAATCATAAAACAAAAACCATACGAACCATTATCCATCAAAATTAACCACAGAAATTCTAGGAAAATCAAGAACTCCACCTTTGGAATTTTTGTCCATTCGAGGGTTTTTGGGTAAGTTATTTAATTATTGGTTTTTATGATTTAATTATGTTAATTAGGTGTTGGTAGGATTGGGTAAATGGTTTAATTGCACCAATTAATGCATTAAATAATTTTTTCCAATTTCCAAACCCTAAAGTGAAGTTATAAGATTTGATTTTATGCATATGAGTTAGGATGTGTACATGTAATATCTGCCATTTTGAATTATATTTATTGATTTTTGTATGTTTGGAGAATTTAAAAATTTTAAATGAGAATGTTGAGAATTTCAGAAAACTTTTATTTTGGATGCAGTAGAATTCAGTGTTGATCATTTTATACTCTTAAAGACATAATTTGATAAAGTGTAAAACATGAAAGTTGTTAATTTATGTCTTTGATATAATTTTGTAAAATGGTTTGGCAAAATTCTGTGTATGTGATGAGTTGTGTTTATTTGAGCAAGGCTAGTCTAGTTGAGAGTTTCTGCAGGGGTGCAGTGTATGTTTGAAATTACTGGGAATGACTGAGGCAGAATTAGCTAAAGTGATGAACATAAAAAATGTTCCTTTATATGATCAGATGATTACTGTAAAATGTCAGAATTTTTGGATAAGTATATCTCAGTGGAGAGTAATTTGTATCAGGGATGTTCGGTTAGATTTTGAGGCAGGAGTCTGGGTGACTTTTGGAGGGTCACTACGGTCTGTGTTGATGATTTTGATTTGAAATTTTGATATGTTGTGTTCCTACCTGTTGATTGTAAGTGACAAGAATAATTGATAAGTTTGGATAATTGTGGCTCATTTGCGAGCTAGCTTAGTGTGGGATGTTCAGGCAGGAATTTAACTTTGAAGAAGTTGTTATGGCGAGCCAGCAAAATAGGAGGAGGCATTTTGCGAACTAGCAATGCGAGGTGGCATTATGGTGAAGTGAGTTTTTCGAAGTGGCAGAAGGCGAAGAGCTTTGGCGAAGAGGAAAGGCGAAGAGCTTTGGCGAAGAGGACTTGGCGAAGAGCGAAGGCGAAGAGCTAAAGCGAAGAGGATTTGGTGAAGAGGCATTGTGCGAAGTGGCAGTTCGAGAACAGGCAAAGAGGCGAAGAAGCATTGCTGAGCTGGCATATGCGAGGATGAGTTGCGAGGAGAGTCTGGCGAGGCAACATATGCGAATTAGAATGTGCGAGGTGGCATTGACGGATCAAGATTGGCGAGCTGGCAAGTGCAAGCTGGGAATGCGAAGTGGGATTAGCAAGCTGGTTAGGCGAGTATTAGGTTGATATTTTATCTATTTAATTAGGGAAAATATTAAATAATTTACACTTATTTTAATTCTTTTTAACCCATTATAGCTAGGTAATGTAAGTTTTAGTTGAATTTAATTACTAGGAAGTAGAGTTTAGTTTTAAGTATAATTATCCAAAAATCTGGAATAATTTGTGTGTTTGATAATAAATTGCTAA
>CANXYC011707304.1:0-14571 GCA_948193065.1 Aleurites moluccanus
ATTTGTTTTGCTTAAGCTATATTAAGCTTATTTGTGTATGCATGCCATATAGTTTTATTTATGGGTTCTTCGTGGTATTGGTAGCATAAGCATCACCCGTACCCTAGGACCGTCATGGCTCCTAAGTTGGGCTGTGACAAACTTATGCCTTAATAACTTCAAATCTCTATTATTCATAATCATTTATCATTTTGTGACTTAATCCATACTATGATTGATTGCAATTACCTATTTCTAATATTTCATATTACTTCACTTACTCGTTATTCTTATTGTACATAACCTATTGCCGGATCAATAACAATATTTTGTTTACACTAGTACTTATAATGCTTATGAAAGCTAACTATACTTTTAATATTACTTCTAAGGATTTTTGTAATTTCACTAAAATATCCATTCATTATCTATTCAAATTATTTCTAGAGAGTCTATCATCATTCAACTGTCACTACATTAATTATCTTATTCACTTGCAATTCTTATTCCCTTCAATTTATTGTCACCTTTTACCAAGCCTCATTCATCACGACTTTCTTCGCTCTACAATATATATATATTAACTATGGATGAAGATTATAATAGACAACGCTAATAAGCATACATATGGCAAATGATGAAATAGGAATTCATATGCTTTATGGGTTCCCTTAATACCTTATTGACACTTATGAGTCATATACTTTCTATAACATTAAACCTTAGCTCTTATACCACCTCTATCATGTCCCATTGTAGGGGGCATGACGGTCCTAGGGCACGGATAAAACTAATGTCACTAAACACCCGTAGAACCCTTAAATATGTCAATCAACAGGCATTCATACTTAAACCCATTCAGTAATATTTAAACTTCATTCAACAATTATTAGTCTTACATAAATTTTGATAGATTCTCCTTTGTATTTTTAATCTAATTCCCAATATGAATAGTACCAAATTCATATTTTAATAATTTCTTAAAATTCTCAACCTGCATAGAAAATACACTCCTAATATGCACCACCTTTATATCCTCAATTCCACAGTTCAGGTGGGCATATTGTTGTATTTGTGCCCTAAAGACTAATCATGAGATGATTATTTTAGTACATTTTATATCATGATTTATATATGTGGCATTTTATTATTATAAGTATTTAAATAATTTCGTAATATAAATTATTGTGATAATGTCCCTAGAATAAGATATTATAAAATCATCTCTAGTCAAGTATTATTGTGAAACAGGATAACAATAAATGCATTGAGACTAGTATGTGTAGTGACTGATGACATTAGTCATGGATATGAGATATAAAGTCAACGCATAAGTACATATTAAAGAACTATGTACTACATTGACCCACCATGAGAATACTACGTGGATTGTTGTATGAGTGTCATAAGTATTTCTCATAGTGATAATAGTAGTATGATCCTTAAACTTGAGATCACCAGAGATCCTAACATGAGTTGTATATCTTGATGACGTTAAACGTCTTCTGTAACAGGATGAATTATAAAAACAGAAATTGGATATGCAACAAATTATGTAGAAGGATGTTGAGTGGTCAAGATAGAATTTGCCCCTCCTATGCAACAGGAGTGATGTCTTTGGGCCCCTTGATTGAGTGATACCTAAAATGAATAGTCGTGCTTTAATGAGTCGATATATGATATTGAACTCATTTGATTTAAGAGTCTACTTAGGAATCAAGAAATATAAAAGATTGAATTATACAAGTATGACACATTCCATGACTCTTTTCTATCAAGACATCTAGGGCAAAAGAATTTAATTACATGGTTATATTTATCATTGGAAAGGTTATGTCTAGTCATTGACATTCTCATGACTTAGGTAGTTTTGATGTATTGCTAGACACCACTTATTGTTTGTGATATAAAATATGATTTTTTTCATCACTGCTAATGTCACGAGAACCTATAAGGTCGCACACTTAGATCTAATCGATATAGGAACTTTAAATCATAAAATGGATTCAAAATAAGCATTGGGCCCAAATTGTTTAGCAGAAAAACTATATTAAACCTAAATTCGAGCCCAAGCCTATTTGGATGAATTAGGGTTTTGCTTAGTTAACCTAATGCTAGGGTTAAGCCTATAAATATACATATGATGTAAAATTAAGATATAGAGATCAGTCATTTTCATTAAGTAAAAAAGAAGAACCTTAACCCTATTCTCAAAAACGTAACTAGCAATATGTTTCAAAGACTTTCCTATTGTTCCTATTCAACGAGTTAATGAGACGAACTTGTGGGAGAGACGATCCGTTGGTGTGGGTACCGTAGAGGCAGAGCTGGAAAAAAGTTGCTTGTGACTCGAAACTCAGAATCTTACAAACTAATCATCTTCAAAGGTATAAACTCTAACCTCTGATTTGGAACCCTCATACGGATCCTTGGAGGAAATCAATTTATTTATTTTCGTTGCGTTTATGATATCGAATTCCTATAGTGGTATCAGAGCCATATATATATATCAAATCAGATTATACATGATAACATGATATATGTTTATAACTGTTATAGTTGTATTCGATACATGATAAGGTTAGATCTATGTATATTATGTATGTGATACTCGAATTTGATTCATGACATATATGATATGTAGTTCTTGTTTAATGTGATTAAACGATTATGAATATATGAGATATGTTCTATGGCATGTATGATTACTGTATATGAAATTGATTCTGAATATATGAGATATATTATGTATAATAAATGATTTAATATGATTAAAATCATTTTTGAATCTGTTTCATGTGATATTGTAGAAATCAGTTTCGAAATAGAAGATAAAATATATTTGATATATTTTCTATGGTTTTCTAGGCTTGAAAGAATTATGTATACCTTTTATCTAGGGGTCATTTGAAAAACCCTAAATATGCCTTTATATGTTTTATTACATTAATCTTATACATAAAATTGATATGTGATATGTATGTTGTTGGTATATGTTCATTGTGAATTTCAAAGCATGGTGCATAGTTATAGCCCTTGGCCAATGTGATTGGATATAATTTTGGTAAATGATTGTATTTTAAAATATGACTTGCAAGTCATGCCTTTCTCTATTTCTGGTTGTACCTTCTTTTCTCATCTAACTCCCCTCAAATGTAACTTGAGGTTTCTTGATAAATTATATAATAGTTACAAATAGGGTATAGATTTGTGAAGACAAAGAGCTCATTACAGTACATGGAAGACCAAAGAGGCACTTGGAGAAGATGCTTGAATCCTATGTTGACATTTCGATTCTTTCATTGGCTTGAGAGAATCGACCTAGTTTGGGCTATAACTATGTCAAGTTTATTTATGTCAATGTATGAAATGCTTATTTCATTTTATATATGTGATGAGACCATATGCCTAATTAATTAAATAAATATCTAGTGAGATCTTAATTAACAAATTAAAATCCCTCAAAATTTATATTAAGTCAATTATGATGCCTTCCAATGTGTAGCACTCATCAAGGCCTTGATTGATCATATATGGGTTGTCAAAACAAAGTACCATGTCAATCTTGGTGAGACGCGATAGGATAATATGTAATATCTAAATACTAACCACTGGGTTTTGAATTAACTAGGATATCTTAATAGGATTGAGGCCTAGAGGCATAAAGTTGGGCATTAGTTCATTAGATGAATTAGAGAAAGAGTTGTTCACTTGACTATCCAAGAGTTGCATATGATGCAATTGACAATTGTTGTCTTTCTAAATAACTAAGTTTTAGGCGATTAGCCAAAGCTAACTCAAAAATTGGGTGAAATATGGATCTTGGCCCACTAGAAAGTTATGCGTAAAACTTTCTTAATTAATGGTGAGGGTTATTAATTTAAATAAAATAGTGGGAGCAATATTTAATAAAAGAACTTATTAAATAATTGCATTCATGATACTTATTTTGCATATTTTTGTTGTAGATTATCATGGCATCCAGCACTAGTAATAACACACTTTCATTCTTATCGGTCCTTGAGAAGGACAAGCTGACTGGGACAAATTTCCTGGATTGGCATAGGAATTTGAGGATAGTCCTCAAATAGGAAAGAAAGATGTATGTCTTATAGGAACCCTTACCTGAGGAACCCCCGCTACTGCTTCAAGAGCTGATAAGGATGCTTATAAAAAGCATAAGAATGATGCTTTAGATGTGGCATGCCTCATGCTAGTTACCATGACCTCTAAGCTTCAGAAACAACATAAGGAAATGGAGGTGTTCGATATGATCGAACACTTTAAGTTGCTTTATCAAGAGCAAGCTAGATAAGAAAGGTTTGATGTCTCTAAAGCACTATTTCAATGCAGAATGGCAGAAGGAAGCCCTGTTGTTGCTCATGTGCTTAAAATGATTGGGTACATTGAGAACCTTAAGAGATTGGGTTTTCCATTGAGTCAAGAGTTGGCCACTGATAGTATCTTGCAGATAGTTATAGTCAATTTGTTCTTAATTATAATATGAATGAAATTGATAAATCTTTGCCACAGTTGCTTAACATGTTGAGAACTGCTGAAGCAAATATGAAAAGGACCAAGCCCCAGACTATCCTAATGGTTGAAAAGGACAAGAAAAAGGGCAAAGGCAAGGCTAAGGACAAGAAGTCCAATGGCAAATCAAAGCCCAATGCTAATGCACTGAAACCCAAATGAGGGGTATCTAAGGAAGGGACATGCTTCCATTGTGTTGTGACTAGACATTGGAAGAGAAATTGCAAAGTCTACCTGGAGGATCTAAAGAAAAAGAAGGGAATTGATACTTCCACTTCAGGTATTTATGTTATAGAAGTCAATTTATCTGTTTCTTCATCATGGGTATTAGATACTGCATATGGTTCTCACATTTGTATTAATGTGCAGGGACTCAAAAGAAGCAGAACACTGGCTAAAGGTGAAGTCGACCTACGAGTGGGAAATGAAGCAAGAGTTGTTGCATTAGCTATGGGAACTTATGTTTTGACTTTATCCACAGGGCTAATTTTAGAACTTAATAATTATTATTATGTGCCTTCCATTACTAGAAATATTATTTCTATTCCTTGTTTAGACAAGGTTAGTTTTTCATTTATAATAAAGGACAACTGTTGCTCCATTTATTTTAATGATATTTTCTATGCTAGTACACAATTAGTCTGTCACGACCCGTTTTCAAGATGTGACTGTCCTAGGATGTAGGAGATGCCAATGGCGACTAGTACCCGTAGAACCCAATACATCATTCTCTACTATTATATGTATAACCGTTTACCACATTTTAATACATCATTCTCTACTGTAAACTCTGACGCTTTACTCTTTTAAACATCTTCCTTTAACTTTATAAGATATGGATCCCAATCTTGTGTTACTTAAATGTCATCAATTAGCAATAGCTTAACCTGGAATTGGCTATCAGAGCCTAGTTTCGATCCAGGTATCCAAATCCAACTCTATACCCATATCAATTAGTTCGTTCATTTCACAATCATAATCCTTTAGCAATTTAACTCATCTTCGTTGTCGAAGATTCAGATTCTTCTATTGCAGAATATGCTGCAGACTATTATAATCCGTATAAATTTCATACATAGCACTATACAGATATCGTCTCCAAAACACGTGTCAGATAATTTACCTCATGCTTCTTTATCTGTCGAGAAACATATGTAATCACTCTTCTATTTTGCATTAGAACACATCTCAATCTAACTTTGAAAACATCACGGTACATTGTGAATTTATCATCCTCTGATGACAATGCTAACATTAGACCACTAATGAGACAAGACTTCATTGTCTGGAAACTATGCTCTCACATTCATCTATCCATTGATACTTCTCTTGTTTCCTAATCAATTTAATTAATCAAAGTTGCAATCTTAGAAAAATCTTTTACAATCTCTTGTAGTAACCTGCCAATCTAAAGAGACTACAATCTAAGAACATTAGTAGGTCGAAGCCAATTGACTACTACTTTTACCTTTTAAGAATTTACCTTGATACTGTCTTTGCATACCACATGACCAAGGGAACACATTTCAATTAGCCAAATCTGGCATTTAAACATTTTGGCAAACAATTGATGCTCTTGTAGTGTCTATAACACAGTCCTCAAGTGCTCTACATGTTCCGCTTCACTCTCAAAATAGATAAGGATGTCATTTATAAATTTATCCAATACGTAACTTAAACACTATGTTCATTAAATCCATAAATGTAGCTGGATCATTAATTAACCCGAATGACAATACCAGAAATTTATAGTGTCCATACCGGGTTCTAAAACAGTCTTTGAGTATATTTTCTTTCTTAACTCTTAACTATCCAATCAATCTTTGTGTCATGACCCGTTTCTGGATCGTGACGGTCTTAGGATGTGGGAGATGCCAATGGCGATCAGCACCCGTAAAACCCAGTATAACATGCATGATCTATAAACCACAATTTATTATCCTTTTTACTTAATTATCATTCATTCTGTCATTCTATAAATCTTACTGTAATTTAATGCAATTGGTTGTAACAGTCATTATATCATACCAAATACTCATCATATATCTCATAAAATAATCACATACATATATACATATTCATTTCCTAGCTAACCCATACATACCTCATGGAGCAGCTAGATTATGAACATCAAAATACAAAATTCAGAAAATATACATCAATGACAGTAAGCAGAAATCCTCGGATGACAGACGATGAGATTCTACAATCTACTCCTCTCCTAAAATGGGTAAACAATCAAAGAGTGAGTATATAAGATACTCAGTGAATCTATATGCATCATCGAATAATCAATAGGTAACAATGGAACAATGGTGCTAATAGGTCAAGATAACAATATACAGAATCATTAACAGGTTATAGAATAGTCAAAGAACAAAGCATAGGCTCAGTGTTATATGGAAAGACAGATAAAGGGATGGACTGTATGAAATCATACAATCTCCAGTAGAATCAGTATGGACTATATGCGAACATACAATCTCCAGTAGCATATCAGTATCAATGAGCATAAGACCGATCAGGTCTTATGGCCAGGACCATAACCCTTCCTAGTTAGGGCACCAATAATACAATGTGCACATCGCTGATAGTATTTTCCCACTACTCTGTCAGATCGGCAGCTCTATCATGACACATTAGGATCAATGTCAAGAAATAACATGTCAGTGGATACCATTATGCAACAATGGCATCCTCCAAATGAGCCAATTAGGGTAACTTGGTTACAACTTGTGTTCTACATCAAATTAATCACTAATTAGTTACCTATTAACTTCCAATTGACATATTCTAACATCAAATAGCATAAACTAACACTAAATCATCAAGCTCATTCATAGAACTTCACTTAGGTTAGGAAAATTAGGCATTTTCAACAATTTGCATCAATTGATGCAATCTAACACTATACCCATCAAATTCATCTCCTAAATAATCTAAATGAACCATTAAATCAAACAAATAAACTTCTTACCTAGATAGGATGAAGTGGACGAAATCTTCCTTCAATTTATCCTTAGTTTCCTTTGTTCTTCCATGCAAATTAATGATAGCAATTGATAGAACTAGGTTGATAGTTAAGATTTCTATCAATTTTCCTTAAGAATTTAGGTGAAAAGATGAAGAAATGTATGGGAGAAAGAGAGAAGAAGTGTTCGGCCAAAGAAGAGAAGAAGGAAGAAGATGGGAAATTTTTTTCTAAGGCAAGCTTTTATACTAAAATCATATGGCAAATTACACTTTGGTCCTTAAGTTTCTAAGTATTTAGGTTTTGACCTCAACTTCTTCTGTAATTTATTATGACAATTCTATCAGGATTTGGATTTCAAAGTGGGGAGTCAATAAGCTTATTTTAATTTATACTTATTTGTAAAAATGATTTCAGAGTCATTCTGTAACTCCAACGGACTAATTTTCACTATTCATCTTAAAGTTCCTTTTATTTACGATTTTACCATTGGTTACTTTTTCAGTGTTCCTACATATTTTTCACTTCTTTATTTTTACCAAAATTACATATGCATTATGGTGATCTTTTACCCCCTGGTCCAATACAGAAATTCTTCTATTGACCGGACTGCTAATTTCTCGGCAGTATTCTCGACACTGCCGATTTCTGAAAAAGTAACCAGTTCGCTTTCTAACTGTCTCTAAAATTATTTCCCATCATTTCAAGACTTTTGAACCACATACTGAGAATTAAATCATGCATATGAATTACAACTTTCTAGGGTATTACTCTTTGAGAAGTGTTTTGTAACTTCTTAGAAAAAAAAATCAGAGAACTCTCAGACCATAAGTATCCGATCAATCCCTATTTAAGTCTTTTACACATTCACTACATATACTAGATACGCTGTACAACCCTTCCTTATAATCTTTCTAGCCTGAATAACAGAACTAAAACTTATTCTAGGTTTAGAAATTCATTCATTGACCGTACTGCTATTTTTGCGGCAGCGATATCGATACCGACAATTTTCAAAAAAGTTTTTTGTTTTCTCTCTAACTGAGTTTCTAAAATTATCATTAGTCATTTCAATAATTTCAAACTACATACTGAGAACTTTATTCATAAAAACTTGACATGCTTTTATAAGGTATTACAGCAAGGTTAGGTCAACAAGGAGAAGGAAGAAGAAGAAGAAGAAAATGGACGGAAATTTGTTAAGGCATGCTTATATATTGAGTCATTAATGACAAATTCCATTTTGGTCCTTAAACTATCAAGTAATCATACTTTGACCCTAACTTCTTCTGTAATTTATTCTGACAATTCTGTTGAGAATTGGATTTCAAAGTGAGAATTCAAAAGGCTTATTTTTATTTATACTTTATTATAAAAATAGTTTCTATAAAAATAGTTTCAGAACCATTCTGAAACTCAGATAGTCCAATTTCTACTATACCCCCTCAAAGTTACATTTATTTACGATTTTGCCATCACTTACTTTTTCAATGTTCCTAAATATTTTTCACCTCTTTCTTTTTACCATAATTACACATGCATATATATGGTTCTTTACCCCCTTAGTCAGAATCAGAAATTCATCTGTTGACTGGACTGCTATTTTCTCGGCAGTGTTTTCGACACCGAAGATTTCTGAAAAAGTATCTCATTTGGATTCTAACTGTGTCTCTAAAATTATTTATAGTCATTTCGATGATTTCAAACCAAAAACTAAGAACAATAACATGCATTTAAAGATAAGCCTTTCTAGGGTATTACATAGTCAATGGACTTTATATTCTAAATTTTGAAATGCCTATTTATAACATAAATACTAAAAGGATTAAAACTAATAATTCTTATCCAACTTATCTCTTGCATTATCATTTAGGTCTATCACATCCCAATTTTGGAACATGACGGTCCTAGGATGTAGGAACAACATAAGGCTACCGACACCCATAGAACTCTTCTATAACCTGTAAACATCACCTGCTATAATATATCTATAACCATATAATCAGTCTATCTGTTATCATCTGTGATCATATCTGATCTCAACACATCTCATATATATTAAATATCAGTAACTAATAATATTACAGACCATACTAAGTATAGTCATCCCAATAATTTACATATCCATAGATCATCTAAAATATATACAAGTTCAATATTTACATTATTATAACAAAGTTGGATCCACTGATGAAGAAATCTTGGACCAGCTCTATTCCTTACCTGAAAAGATAAAACCACTAAAAGGGTGAGTATTTTCATACTTAGTGAATCCAAATATATATTATCAAACATTAAGCTAGGTAGGAAACAACAAATAAACAGTATTGATAATTGACTCATGGATAGCACATGAAAGGACCAAATCAGGGAAATTGACTCATGGATAGCACATTAAAGGATCAAATTAAGGGAAATGGTTTATAGACATCAAATATAGATGTATAGACACTGGAAGAAATAATAACCATGTATATATAACAGATATTGGGTCATGAAATGCATATCATTATCAATATAACATGTAAATAGTATAAGGTGGATCAGACCCTATGGCCAGGACCATAACCCTTCCTAGCTAGGGTATCACTGGAATTTCATTGTGCATAATGCTGATTGTAATACTCTATACTTGTATAACAAGTTTTTGTGAAATAAATTCTCAGTATGTGGATTAAAATTATCGAAATGGCTAAGGATAATTTTGAAAACTTAGTTGGAGCGAAAACGAGAAAATTTTTCGGAAATCATCGGAACCGGTATCGCTGCCGAAAAATAGCAGTACAGTTGACGAATGAATTTCTTAATTTGGATTAAAGGTAAATGATAATGTATATTCATGAGTAAATACAGTAAAAAGAAAGAGGTAAAAATGTTTAAGAACACCGATAAAGTAAACGATGGCAAAACCGTAAATAAAGGGTACTCTCAGTGAATATTTAAATTTCAACAGTCTGAATTTTAGAACGGTTCTGAAACTATTTTTATTAATTAATAGTAATAAAAATAAGATGTTCGAACATTCACTTTGAATTCCAATTCCCGACAGAATGATCGAAAAAATTTACTGAGCGAAAAAAGGACCCAAAGCAAATTTTGGAAAGTTAGAGGACCAAAGTGTAAATTGCCATTTTTGTCTTACTATATAAAGGTGCCTTAGGATTTTTTTTTTTGTTCATTTTCTTGATTTTGGCCGTGAGCTCCATTTCTTCTTCCCATTTGATTTTTCTTTTCTTGATTAGTAAAGATAAAGTGATGGAAACTTGATTTTAAAACCATACAAATATTATTCCATTAAAATTAGCCATAGAAAATCAAGAAAAATTCGAGAAAATCAAGCTAGGAATTTCTACCATTTTGAAGAATTTGGGTAAATTATTTAATTGTTGGTTTTTATAGTTTAATTAGGTTAATTTGATGGTAATAGGATTGGGTAAATGGTTTAATTACATCAATTGATGCATTAAATAATTTTTCCCAATTTTCAAACCCTAATTCAAAGTTGTATGATTTTGAGCATATAAGTTAGGATGTGTAAATTGACAATAGAATAAGTCAATTAGGTATTAATTGGTGTTTAATTAATGTTTGTATTGTTGTAGAACATTCAATTGGAGAAAATCATCGATTTTGGACTATAGTTGAGAATTTGAGGAATTGGGTGGCAAAGCTATTTTGCTAGGTGAATTGGAGTATTAGATGAGTCTTTTATGCATGAAATTACAGGCCTAAATTGTTAAAACGTCAATTGAAATCCATATGTGAAAATGCCATTTTGGCCGAACCCTAATAGACATGATTTGCTTGATTTTGTGCTTGGCTTTTGGAATTGTTTTCCATGCCTATTTAATGCCTTTGATGAAGATTATTGAGTTGTGGTTGTTGCCTATAAATTGCTTTCCATGTGTATATTTGTTGAAAATTGGGGCAATGCCAATATTGCACCGAAACCATACAGAAAAATCCATAGGCCAACCATTTGAATGCCACCATCGCCATCGACAATGGCATACCAATTGCGTCAACTTTTTGGCTGCAAATGAACAAATTGTGTTTGTTCCTATTTTTGGTCATTAGACCTTCGATTATCATTTAATCGACTATTATTGATGTCTTATCGACTTTATGCTCATCCAATTGATTTCTGATGAGTTATTGATATTGTCGATGCCATTATTTTGAAATGGTATCTATTGATGTGTATTGTTTCTATTGACTCCAAGGTGATTTGATAGTCATAAGACCCGTATAGTCTTATGTTATATATATTTATATATATATAGTGATTTGTTCTTGTCACATTTCTACGTGTTTCATGGCTTTATATCTGTCATTTCCACCTTTTCTATATGATATTGATTCTATTGATGTGATTGTTTACTTACAATCATATTCTGTACTTGATTATGTATTTATAGAGATTCTGAGCAGATTGATATTATTGCTTCATCTGCCTATTGCTTATTGATATCCCATTATTTTTTTTTTATTGTCGATGCATATTAGATTTACTGAGTATCATATATACTCACCCTCTCACTGTTCACCCTCTCAGGTGCAAAGTAGGAGGCAGATTCCTGGTTCTTATTTCTCCAAGGAATTCTGCAGTCTGTTGAATCAGTGTAATTAATTTGAACACTGTATCTTTATATATATGTATATTAGATGCTCCATGGGTACTGTATAATGGTATAGACAGATTGTATATGTTAGTGTATGAGATATTATGAAGTATAAATGAGTAGTGTTTATATGAGTGAATGGTTTCATTGTTATGTGATTGATGATGGTTATAAGAGATAGGTATATATATGTTTTCGCTGTGATATTGTGAATTGATTGTAGTAGATATTTCCGCTACAGTATAGTATGAGATTGCATAGTAGTGATAGTGATGTATGTATCATATGGGTGCCGGTCACCTCGACATCTCCCGTGCCCTAGGACCTTCGCGATCCGCAAAAATGGGTCATGAAAGAGGTGGTATCAGAGCATAAGGTTGCCGAGTTATAGATAACAGAGTATAGGTTACCGAGGGATAGTAAATAAGTAAAGTATGGGTAGAGTTAAGGGAACCATGGAGCATAGGAATTCATGTATCGTCTGTTGATGTGTTCGTCAAAAGTGTATAAGTATTTTGCGTTAACGTGCTGTAATGAGATTCTTCCTGTTTTTTGTTGTCTATAGTAACAGAAATGTCCGACGATAGAGATAGGAATACCAGAGAGGCAGAGGTAGCCTCTAATGAGTCCCTAGTCAGGGAATTTTCTATTTTCGAGGGACTGTCTAGATCTCGACTGACTACAGAGGAGACAGAAGGGGTGATGACCCCTGGAGAATGGAAATGATGCAAGTAATAATGGAATTGTGACGTGAATTAACTGAATTGAGGGGGGAATGATAGAATATGCCGCCACCTTCAGCAGCACCAGCAGTTCCACCTCAGGTTGTACCAGCTGCTGCTCCTGATGCTCCAGTATAGCTAGCAGTGTTTCTTGGAGAGCCTATTGTGTAGGGAGCCCGCCGAGTTATTGATAAGGGTGAAGTATCTATGTTTAGCGTTTTGAAGCTAAATTTTCCAAAATTTGAGTTCCAGAATGATAAGTATGAAACTAGAATCAATTTCATTTTTGTTATTCAGGCTAGAAAAATTATAAAGTAATATTGTACAGCATATCTAGTATAAGTGGTGAATGTGCAAAAGATTTCAATTGGGAATTGTTCGGACACCTATGGTCCGAGAGTTCTTTGATATCTTTTCTGAGTAGTTGCAAGACACGTCTCAAAGATTGATTGGATAGTTAAAAGTTAAGAAAGAAAATGTACGCAAGACTATTTTAGAACCCAATATGGACACTATAAGTTTATGGTATTGTCATTCGGGTTAATTAATATTCCAGCTACATTTATGGATTTAATGAATAGAGTGTTTAAGTTATGTATTGAATAAGTTTATAGATGATATCCTTATCTATTATATGAGTGAAGAGGAACGTGTAGAGCACTAGAGGACTGTGTTATAGACACTATGAGAGCATAAATTGTATGCCAAGCTGTCTAAATGTCAATTTTAGTTAATTGAAATGTGTTTCGTTGGTCATGTGGTACGTAAAGATAGTATCAAGGAAAATTCTTAAAAGGTAAAAGCAGTAATTAATTGGCCTCGGCCTATTAATGTTCTGAGATTGTAGTTTTCCTTAAAATGGAAAATTACTACAAGAGATTGTAAAAGATTTTTCTAAGATTTCAACTCTGATTGATTAAATTGACCAGTAAACAAGAGAAGTATCAATGGACATATGAATGTGAGAGTATAGTTTCTAGACATTGAAGCTTTGCCTCATGAGTGGTATAGAGTTAACATTATCATCAGTGGATGACAATTTCATAGTGTACTATAATGATTCCAAAATTGAATCGAGATATGTTATAATGCAAAATAGAAGAGTGATTGCATGTGCTTCTTGATAGTTAGAGAATCATGAGATAAACTAACCGATACATGATTTGAAAATGACAATAATAGTTTTTGCATTAAATATTTATGAATACTGCGTGTATGATGTTAAGTGTGAAATTTACATGAATTATAAGAGTCTATATCATGTGTATAGTATCTTGTGCAATAGAAGAATCTGAATCTTCGGCAACAAAGATGAGTTAATTGTTAAAGAATAGTGACTGTGAAATCTTTTACCGTTCGAGTAAAGCTAATGCAGTGGCAGATGCTCTTAGTCAAAAGACTATGGGAAGTCTAGCTCACATCTCTATGGTCAGAAGACCATTGATTCGTGAAATAAATGAGCTAATTGGTATGGGTATAGAGTCAGATTTGGATCCCTTAATCGAAATCAAGCTTTGATAGGTTTAAATGCATAAATACTATACTTTGAATGCATTTGTGTAATGTTGGATGAAATGGCATTGAAAAATGGATGAATAGCATGAATTCCATTCAAGTAGGTTAAGTTGAGTTTGATGGTTTAAAGTGTTAAGCTAATGTGATTTGTAAAGTAAAGTTTGAATATGAATAAGTGTTAGAAATGATGGAAATGTATAGGTTTGAATATGTAAAGAATGATAGATTT
>CANXYC011707428.1:0-14401 GCA_948193065.1 Aleurites moluccanus
GATAGCTATGCTACCTCTCATAACAGAGCCCATCAGTAGTCCTTGCTACCTTATCGCAAACGCATGCTTGGCTAGGCATATGCCTAGAGCTCCTGGTCCCCTCTAGGTGGAACACTGGTACAGAACTCTACCAGCTGAGTTCCCAAAGTGCACCATGGACCAATGAATTTTCTCTCATTGGAAAGAGCGTTCTATCCATGGGTCATGGGTTCCAATCACATAAAAGGCATATTGGTCGCAAGACCATCATCATATAATAACAATAATTCGAATCGGGTTCACAAGCAAGAGCATATGGACTTGATCCAAGAATATTGATCAAGCCATTTACAATATACAATTTATGAACGTTTATGTGTAATAGGATAACAAAGGTAACAATAATTGGTTGTGTTACTTCCAAAGAATGGATATCAAACAAAATGTTCATACTTACAACTTGCACAATCCCTTAAATTTCTCCTTTACAAACTGCTTGCTCAATTTCCTCAATCAAAATTTTGAATTCTCCTCCTAAGAAAATCCCAATACAAAAAATTAGGGTTCTCCAAATTAATGATATTCCCCATGATTTTTCTAATAATAAATTATCTTAAAATCTCTATTCTTAATTCCCAACAATATCCCATTAATTCTTTTAAAGAAAAACTGCATTAAACTCCACATTAAATTCGGAGTTACTGTTCACAGCACTTTAAACCTCTAAAATTCTCCCACATTAATTACCATTAATTGCTGCAAATTACTAACAATAAATTTCATATACCCAGAATTACTTATCCTAACCCATTGACTTAATTAAATCCAAAGAAAATGATTTAGGAAGAAAATTTACCTTATTTCCTTCGAACTGAGTTTTCTGTAACTCTGCTCAAATCGATGATTCTGCCTTAATAATAGACTAATCTAGAAGTCTATTGCATAAATCTGAGCCTTAATGCCTTAGAACAAAATATGGAACAAATTGGAGAAAAGACTGAAATTTGCTAAAGAAAGAAAGGAGAAAAATCACGAAAATCGCTGGCTGGGTTATTGGGGTTAAATAGACCTCTGCCCAAAAACACGTTGCCCAGCTCGCCAGACTGCCTCGGTAAAGCTCCCTCGCCTGACTGCTTCGACAAAGCTCCCTCGCCTAGCCAGCTCGCCAATCTTGATCCGGCATCGCTGCCTCGCACATTCCAGCTCGCATAAGCTACCTTACGCATGCTGCCTCGCCAAACTCTCCTCGCGACTCATCCCCGCATATGCCACCCCGGTGATGCACTTTCGCCTCTTCGCTTCTCCGCGAACTGCCACCTCGCACATCTCTCTTCGCACAATGCTTCCTTGCACAATGCTTCCTCGCTAACTTCTCTTCGCCATAGATTCTCGCCAAAGCTCTTCACCAAAAGCTTCTTGCTTCTCGCCACTTCGCTAAAATGCCGCCTCGCATTGTCGGTCTGCAAAAATGCCTTCCCGCATAATGCTGGTTCTCCATAACCAAATACTTATAAGCTAAACTCTTGTCTGAATATCCCACCTTAAGCCAGCTTGCAAATGAGCTACACCAATCCAAACTCATCAATTCTCCTTGCCACTTAAAATCAACAGACAGAAGCACAACATATTCAAATTTCATATCAAACTGATCAACATACAGACAGTGGTGACTCTCCTAAAGTCACCCAGACTCCTGCATCAAAATCCAACCGAACAGCCCTGATACAAAACACTCTCCACTGAGATATACCTATCCAAAAATTCTGAAATTTTACAGACATCATCTCAACACACATAGAAACATTTTTTATGTTTACAACTTCAACAATTTCCGCCTCAGTTATTCCCAGAAATTCCAGACATGCACTGCATCCCTGCAGGAATTCTCATCCAGAATAGCCTTGCTCAAATAGACACAACTCACCACATACTCAGAATTTTAGCAAACCATTTTACAGAATTATATCTAAGACATAAATTAACAACTTTCATATTTTACACTTTACCAAATTATGTCTTTAAGAGCAAGTAATGGTCAACACTGGATTCTACTGCATTTCAAAACAAAAGTTTTTGAAATTTTCCCAAACTTCTCATTTAAATTTTAAAATTCTCCAAACATATAACATCAACAAATACACTTCAAAAATGGTAGATATTACCATTATTGCTTATGGTATCCCTTGCTTTTGACCCTGTTATAGTTTGGCAGAACTTCCGATTCGATAGGGGACTGGGGAAATACTGTCGACCTTGTGCACATTGTATATTTGTACCCTAGCTAGGAGGGGTTATGGTCCTGGCCATAGGGCCTGATCAACCTTATGCTCATTTGATACTAGTGACCTACATGGTCTAGTGATATTGATTGATATGATACTGGCGACCTATATGGTCCAGTGATATCGATGATTTGGTGATTGTTTGATTTTTTTCATTCAGTCTATCTCATTATCTGCCTTTCCATATGTAACCGAATATATATTTGCTATTTCTTGACCTTGACTGTATTTTTATAACCGTATTGTTATTTGCATATCATTTGGTTTATTCCTTGGCCTATTTATACCTATTTAATTATTGCGATGCATGTAAATTCACTGAGTATCTTTCATACTCATCCATTTATTTGTTTACCCCTTTCAGGAGAGGAATAGGTGGCAGGATCCAGCCTTTTGTTCTCTGTGGATTTCCTGCTTCAGATTTTTGATGTATATTTCTATTTTGGATTACTGTACTATATTATTTTGGTATTCATGATCTAGCTGCTCCATGTGTATGTATTGGGTAGCTAGGAGATGAACATTATCTATATTTGTTATTGATGGACTATATTGATCATATATGATACATGATATATATATATAATTGTGATAGCCAATCGCATTATGATGACAAGATAATTAACAAGTTATCAGAATGATTAACAGGATAATATAATTGATGGTAACTATAATAAATGAATAATATATTGAGGTTGATAGATTGTGTAATGATACTGGGTTCTACGGGTGTCGATCGCCATTGGCATTTCCTGTGCCCTAAGACCATCGCGGTCCTAGAAACCAGGTTGTGACATCTTCGTATAATGCCACCTCACCTAATTCTCTTCACCAATCTCTGCTTACCTATTTCTCTCTTCGCATAATGCCTCTTCGCATAATGCCACCTCGCCTTTTCCTCTTCGCCAAATCCTTCTTTGCATATGCTACCTCGCATATGTCTCTTCGCCAATTGCCACTTCGGCAATCTCACCTCGCCACTTTGCCACTTCGCTTGCTGGCATTGCCAGCTCGCAAATGCCACCTCGCATTTGCCGGCTTGCTAACACCAATCTCTGTTGAACTGAAACCTTTCTTTGACAACTTACACTTAACCAGCTCGCAAATGAGCTACAAACATCCAAAATTCCTGATTCTTTTTGTCACTTAAAATAGACATACAGAGGCTCATCATATCCAAAATTCAAATCACCAAGGCAAACACACAGACCATGGTGACTCTCTAAATGTCACCTAGACTTACAGCCTAAAATCCATCTGAACAGACCTAAGAAAATCCACTCTCCACTGAGTTATACTTATCCAAATCACTTGAAATTTTACAGGCAACAACACAACACACAGAGGAACATTTTTTATGTTTATAACTTTGGCTCAAACTGTCTCAGTCATTTCTAAAAAATTCAAACATAAATAGATTTCCTGCAGAACTGCTAAACTAGGCAAGTCCTGCTCAAGGAGACATAACTCCTTACACACACAGAATTTTACCAAACCATTTAACAGAATTGAAGATGAGACATAAATTCACAATTTTTATGTTTTATACTCTACCAAATTATTTATTTAAATTCATACAATTAGCCTCACAAAATCCTGCAACCAGAAATTTCTGGATTTTTCAAACATTCATATTTTCAATTAATTAAATTCTTCGAACATACAATTAATTAAAATGACAAAAACTGCAAATATTACATTAGCGAAGTGGAATTTGGTGAAGTGAGATTGGCGAAGTGGAAATTGGTGAAGTGGGAATTGGAGAAGTGGAAATTAGTGAGGAAGAATTTAAGTGAGGCAGTAGCTTATTTAAAAGAGAAGCAGTAGCTATTTTTAATTTTTCTTTCACAATAACTTATTCTCTTTTCTTTTTTTCTTCTTCATTTCTTCTCCTATCTCTCTCCAATCTGTTCCATTTATTTTCTAATATATTAATACTTATAATTAATGCATTAAATCATTAAATTATCACATTTAAAGGCTTCAATCATCATTTTTAAGTCAAGATCCTTTAAGAACTCATTTTTGAAAAAATAAGGTGATTTTCTCCAAGCTCCATTTTATTTTTAGATTAAGATTTTTGGTAGCTAGAATATTTATTTATGAGTTATATAGAACCTATTATAAGCATTTAAGGCTATTAATTATGGATAAAATGGAAGATACAAGAATTTATGAATTTTGATGAATAGTGATGTGAATAGTAATTATGTTCCTAATTTTCAAATTTTCTTTAAGAGATGAATTAAATTGATGTTAGGAGACAATAACAGAGACTATAAGATGGTTAAAATTATAAGGAACCATATCATGTATTATTAATTGAGGAAATCCTAATTTATAGAATTTGAGAATTTTGATTAGGCTTGGACAATTCAAGGAATTGATGAAGATTTTCATTTAATCAAGTGTTGAGCTTAATTGTGGAAAGTTTTGCTAAGAGGTAAGTTATGAATTACATAAATGTATATTTTCTCCTTATGAGATAAATTGTTAAATATTCATATACGTTCTTTATGATATGAAATTCTTATTTGAAAACCTCCTTAATGTAATCACTTAATATATAAGAATGACTTGATTATTTTTCTTGGACCAAGATCATGAACGAACCTTTGATATGAATGTTAAATGGTCTCTTGACCAATATAATTTTTTTTTTATTGAGAATACCTTATTATAATGACCTTTTGATATATATATGTATAGAATGCTTTTCTCAATGAGAGCAAATTCATTGGTCCATGTGTACAATGGGAGCCCAACTGATAGGATTTTTATCAGTGTTCCACCTAGAGGGGGCCATGAGCTTTAGGCTTATGCCCGCGTAAGCATTTGTGTTACGTTAAGGTAGTAAGGCTATTGATACATTATGATATGATATTAGTTCTATCTTATATGTGATTTGATAATGCCACCCTTTGCAGGCATTTTTATGTTGTAAATGAAAACCATGATTTAAATTAGGATATGATTTGATAGTGCTATTTGTTGTAAGCACTCATATTTTTTTTCAAGTACAAGTTTAAGATTCTTTTATGCCCAAGTATATGTATATGTATATGTTCATGATTTGATACTCAAATTCTTGGTTAACGTAAGGCATTATATTGTTCATATCTTATTGAGTTGAAGGCTCACCCCTCTTCTATGGTTCCAGGTACTTGTGTAGCTCAAGAGAGAGCTAATCCAGAAGATAGAGCTTCTTGACTTCTTCTTCACATGAAGCTTGGATGTAATTATTTTGGATATTATTTTTTCTATGTATATATATAATCATGTCTATTGAAAAGTATTCTCTTATAGTTCCGTAGATAGATATGGAATGGTTTTGATTTTGTTGTCATGGATGACATTTGTAGACTCTCATTTATTCCATATTGATGTTAGAATTATCTTTTGATCGGTAGGGAACAAGTGAAGATATCATGATATAAAATGATGATTTATGAGATATGATGTTTTGCATTGGATAAGTGTATATTGTTATGTATGAGACAGGTTTAGTTAAGGGTTCTACGGGTTTATGGTGGCCTTATGCCTACCCTTGCTCTAGGACTGTCGCACCGGTGGTGTTGAGGTGTGACAATTTGCCTATTATGAAATATCTATAAGGCTTGTCATAGATAGAATGTGTCTCATCATGGAAATATTGGAATTAATAGGTCGGGTTTGGGTACGCCCATGACAGGTGTATGGACTCAAATCCATTAAATTATTAATTAATTATTAAGTTAATTAATTAATGAGATAATATTAAGATGTTATATTTTAAGTTTTATAATTTAAAAGGATAAGATAACATTCAATTAATGGGAAGTTATCAGTATCCCTATTATCTCTATCAACTAAGTTACAGAGAACGTGTTCTCTAAATAACAAAAAGAAAAAAGAGAAAAAGCTTTTTGTATGTGAAAACTCTCCCTATGATTCACAGTGGTGAACAAGTAAAGAGAAATAGGTGGCTCTTAGACTGTGGAATAATGATATTTTCGTTCGTAATTGGATTATATACTAATGACAAAAGTTAAAGAATCAATTGACTGTGTTTCAAGATATAAATAATCTACCATTTTATGTTGATTATGTGTAATCTAACAAAAAGAAAAAGAAATTTAACTTTTTTGAAATCAAAAGAAATTTAACTTTTTTTGAAATCTTTTTGTACCAATTACTTCATCTCAAGAATTTTTATTTATGTCTTGTTTATTGCTTTTTATTACATGAATGTAATAATGCACTAAGTAAAACTTCAAGCCGTATTTCTCATAGAAAAGTAAAGAGAAATATGATATGATGAATTGAGATTCTGGAAGCTAAATTGAGATTATAATTTTTCTTTATTAATTAAATAATTATAATTGGACTTCTTCTTTATTTTTACTTTAATTAATTAGGCTTTATATTATAATAACTAAAATAATTGTGATGATACTCTCACTCTTAATTAAAACTCTAATTCTAAAATATATAATAATTCTGAAAAATTATTATTTTTCTAATGAAAGGGAATTTCATTAAAAAAATTAGAAGAATTTCCTGTAGAAATAATAAAATTATAAAAATCTACAAATTAAAAAAGTGAAAATAAACCGGTGTGAATAAAAAAATTTAGAAAGAACATCATAAATAGACGTTAATGGAAAAGTTAAGAAACAAAACATTATAAATTTATAATTTCTAAAATCGGAACAAAATGATGAGTTTTGGAAGTCCCTTAAAGTATTATATGGATCTTTTTAATTGGACCTGGGCTGGACTTGATGATTAAATATGGATTTGGATCTACAAGAAAACAAATAAGTATAAAAGTGCCAAGTCTTGACTTAGCAAAGACACTCTGATACTTAAGTCATTGGATAACTTTGAGAGAAATTAATAAAGTTTTACATAAGCTATATGAGTTATAGAAAAATGTCTTTTAATATATAAGTAGTTGTGTATAATAAATGAGGGTTGCCTTTATTTATATTGACTGTAGTTGCTTTAAAGTCTTGATAGGGGGTGACAAGTGTCCATCTGCTATTGGTTAGGCAAGGAGGTCACTGTGGCTTTGTCAGTGCACGACTATTCCCTTATTAGATGTTGAGATATCTTATCATATCATAGCCACCTGTATCTTGGGGCTCTATGTAATCTTTGCTAGGTTGAAAAATGATGGCCTATGGAGTGTGTTTTGTAGCGGTGTTGCCATATGACCTGATGCCATGTTAGAAGCATTTAATAAGGAGAGAGAAATAATAACCTTCCTTGATTCTCCCTTGGTTCACTTGTTTATAAGGGAGCTTCTGCTATGTCTTGTGAGCCTCATTATGGCGAGCTAGTATGATGACTAGGCGAGGATTCTTTCTTTGCTACTGGTTTCCTGGGCTTGGGAGAATTTACTGCGAGCATGCCTTATGCCAAGCCATTTGGGACAGTAAGGCGTGAAGATTTTCCTCACCTTTTGGTCCTTCAGATCCATCTCATTCTACTTGAACTTGCACAATCCTAGACTGGGCCTTTTATTTTCATGATAGGCCTTGCTTTCCATCTTGGACCTTGGTGGCTTGACTTGGACCCAATGATATTATTCCTCATCACTAGTCCCTACTATGCTGTGACTGAAAGCCAGAGAAGTCACAGTATAGGAAGTGACTTGTTCCGTGAGCTTTATATCCATATTTAAAGGCTTGAATTTGCGAGGATGTCTTTTGTCTTGCTGAGATCACATTTTGTGAGGGAGCTTTTGTTGAGCTCCTCATTCTGATTCTTTGCTTGAAAAGACACAATCTTCTGAAAGGACACTTGTCTAACCATTTCGCTTCTCAAGGGATTCAAATCGCCATGCCTTATCAGTAATTATTACATAACATTTGCTTTTTCAACTGACGCGCCTCCTTGGGGAGAGTAACAATCGCGTCTGATAAGCTTCCAAAGTTGTCAGTTGCACTTAGGCTTTTGAAATTAATAACTGACATATAAATACCCTTTTAAGCCCCTCTTTTTCATCTTCTCCACTTCTGCTTTCTCTTGTTACTTCTCTTAAACTTTTTCTCTCTTTGTAATTACTTTGCAATTTCTGTGTTCTTAATACTTCAACTCTTTTCTTCTTCTTCTTCTTCTTTTTTTTTTTTTCTTTTTTTTTTTTTTTTTTTTTTTTTTTTTTTTTTACTTCTAAAAATATCTCCATAGCCCCTAAGGCAAGTTATTCTAGTTCCACCATCAATACCGATGAGGGTTTGAAGGAAAGGTGGAGTAAGATTCAAACCACCTCAACTCGTGATGAGTGGAAAAAATTCTCTTATAATCTGGACAACAATCAACACATCCAGCTCATAATTCCTAATGCCTATAAGAGGGTATTATGCCTCCAGAATGAAAAGAAGATTCAAGAAATTCCTAAAATTGAGAAGTCATTCATTGTTTTCTTCCACTAATTCGATCAAGGACTAAGGATGCCACCTATTAACTTTATAATCCAGTGCTTCAACTACTTCCAGGTCAACCTAGGGATGCTTCATCCCAATTCCATAGGGGACTTGCACTGGTTTGGAATGATGTTCTTTACTCTCAGAGTAACCCCATTCCAAGCCCGTTTCTATTATTTTTCGGGTGTCAATGATAGAAGGAGCTTGGTCAACATCTGCTAAGCGTGGATGTCACCTCTTTACTGATAAGGAGGCCAAAATTTATGACTAGCGAAGCAAGTTCGCATTCCTTAAAGTTATCACTAATAGGTATAGGCTTGGCTTTAACACTTACTTCATATTCCCTTTTCCAGACTCGCACCCTCTTCCTAATATCCCTAAGTTAACAGAGGAAGAGAAGGTGGTTGCAACGACCTTAATGGATGAGACTTGTACATATAACGTAAGGAGTTTCTGCCATATATCCATTATGAGGGAGATCATAGGTAAGTGTTGCCTTCTTCTATTAATTGTTCCATGTATCTTTTGATTTCTTGCCTCGATTAATCTTGTGACTTGTCTTTGCAATATATCCTTTGGACTAGAGGTACCGTGATAAAATCAAGGAACTAGAGGGCGTTGAGCCCCTGGAGGTGGACCTAGATTGCGAGCTCCCACTATAGATGTTGTTACCGGGAGTGTGCGGGCTCATAGTGAGGCAGACAATTTTCCACTGGAGTAAGTCAGCAAACCTCAAAAGAAGAGGGTAAAGAAGATTGTGCTATCTTCATCTCTCAAATTTCTGGCTTCTTCTGCTCTTCCTCTAACTACTTTAGTTCCAGTCATTTCCTCCCCAGCTTCTTCTGCTTTCGCGAGATAAGATAAAAGGAAAGGGTACGCAGTGCCAAATAGGCGACCCATTCCTCCTCCAACTCTAACTCGCTTAGGCCCAATGATAAGGGAAGCTGGAGATAAATTTATTTTTAGGGATTGCGAGGAAAAGGGATCTCATTCATCCTTTGGCGAGGAGAAGAGTTCACATTTCTCCTCCACCTATGACTCGCCCTTCTGAAATGGTTACTCCTGAAGAGGATAAGTTTGAAATTCTCTTGCAAACCTTTTATTTTGCCCTTTTTCTTCATTTTCTTACTTTTACTTAAACTTTTGTAGATGTAGCCAGTAACACCCATATTTTTGTATTATTTTTAAAATTATATTTTATCGAGGAATAGTAATATTTTAAGAATACTTAATGAATATAAAAATATTTTCGATTTTACAATATTTTATTATATGAAATAATTATATAAAATAAAGAAAATTTAATTTTTAATTTATGAATTTTGGTATTATTTTATTGTATTAGGAATTATAAATTATTTAATTATTTATTTAGTTAGTTAAATCAATTATTTTAATTTTATATATATTGTAAATTATTAGTTTCATAATTATTTATTTAATTAGTTAAATTGATTATTTTTTAATTTTTATTAATTATAAATTTGCTAGTATAACTATTTTAATTAAATTATTATTTATTAATTATTAGATTTAAAATTATTGTATTAATTCTATTATGTATTATTTAATTTATAATATGTATAATGCTATTATTATTATTATTATATTAGAGAATATATATATATATAATTATTATTATTATTATTATTATATTATATATTATTATTATATTTAGAGAATATATATATATATATATTCTCTAAATATAATAATAATAATAAAATAATAATATATATTTATGAAATTAAAATGAAAAGAAAGGGACAGAGAGAATCGGGGGAAGAGAAGAAATATATATATATATATATATATATATATATATGAAATTAAAATGAAAAGAAAGGGACAGAGGGAATCAGGGGAAGAGAAGAAAAAGGGGGAAGAGAGAGAGGGATAGGCTGGCACAGAACCAGCCAATCAGGAGAGAGAGAGAGAGAGAGAGAGAGAGGAGGAGGAGGAGGAGGAGGAGGAGGAGAGTGGCTGACCAACCATTTTGCCGCCGTCCAGTCCCCAAATAGCAACACGCACCGGCCACCATGTAAGAGCATCTAAAAACTAGTCCACTGCAATAGGCTTACCATGTTCTGGCCATCGGAGCATCGCCACGTACCGTCGAGTTCACAACCAGCCAAATGCTTTCTAGGCTAATTCCAACAATTTTCTATGGTTTTTTAGGGTGTTTTTGTATTTATGGACTTCTCATTTCATGGGCTTTCCAAGGGTATCAGTTTTGCTCTGACGAAGATTGAAGCCAGAATCCAAAAATAGAACACGCGTGTGATTTTTCGACAATTTCAAGTAAGTGTGCTTTAAATTATTCTAAAATTATTTGGAGCATGTTTGGAGATAAATTTATGAAAATAATTGAATATTTATACTGGTATTGATACTTGTTGCATTTTAATACAAATATGCTTATTCTTTCACATATATATATATATATATATGTTTTCTCATTAATAAACTCTTTTTTTATATATATTTTTGATAAAAAAGGGGAGAATATATTAAGGGAGAGCTTTAATTATAGAGTTTTAATAATTTTTTGACTAATTAAAGTTTTAGATTTGATGATTAAAAATATGGATATATATGATGATTTGTTAAATATACTTGGAATCATTATTGTTATAAGTTTGAAATTGTTAAAATAGATATTTTGGCTTTAGGGGGAGTTTTAATGTTTATCAGTTTTGTCATCATAAAAAAGAGGGAGATTGTTAGCCCTATGATGATTATATTGATTTTCATTATGCTTAAGTATTATATTATGCATATTGTAATGATAAAGCATTTAACTTTGCTGTTTGGTTAAGTTTAATTATAAACAGAGTTTCATGTCATGACAACACTTCACGACTATGAAGGAAATTAAGACAGAATATAATTTCATACATAAAATTTTTTCAAGCCCATGAACATTTATTCATGCCCGTGAAACTGAGTATATTCAGATATAGAGATTTTTGACAGCCATGAAAATTACTTCATGACTATGAAGATTTATCCTTCACGTCCATGAAGATTTATCCTTCACGCCCATGATAAAAGCTTCACACCCGTGAACGGTTGTTGGGCTGTCAACATCAGCAGACTTGTGAAAATTTTATAGCCATTGGAGGGAAATTTTGAAGCAAATCTTGCATTAAATGCAATCAAAACGGTCTTATTTTTACTCCACATGTTGTAGGCTATAAATACTTGAAGATTTGAAGATTAAACAACTTTTTAAAAGCCATTTAAAGTGCAAACTCTATATCTTTTACTCATACTCTATTTTTGTGTCATTATTCAACACTTTGTGCTAAAACTCATATTTTGAGTGTTCATTCTTGTAAAAAGCTATTTGTACTTTATCTACCATCTTTCAAATAGCTTGTATTGTGTTATGAGATATTAAAATCTCTATATTCTCTTGTATTGAAGGTTTAGTGAGTGGTGACTCATTGTAAGACAGTGAAATCCCTTATAAATCTATTGTAATCGGTTTAGGTGGTACTCCCGATTTTAGTGAAACCTCAATATCATGTTGATATTAAGAAAAGTGGATATAGAAGAAGCAATTTTGCTCCGAACCACTATAATTGTGTGAGCTTTCTCTTAAACTTTATCTCTTTCCATTTGATGCTTGATATATTGCATATAGGTTGTATAATTGCATTAGAATTTTAAACTCCTATTCACCCCCCTCTAGGAGCATTGCCATATAGTTTCTATAAAAGAATCTGCCAACTGGAGACTATGTAAGAGAGCTTCATACTCTACTGTGTTATTGGTTGTTGCAAACTCAAACCTCAGAGCATACTCCAAGATTAGGCCATCTGGACCTTTTATCATAATACCAGCTCTGCTTCCTTCTATGTTGTTATGTAATACCCTAGATTCATGCTATAGTTATTGAACAATTACCTTAAGTATGGGATCGAAAACACTAACTATAATTAAGAAATTTGAGTGATTAATACAGTATTCAATTAAAGTTAATTTTTTTCAGTTTCATGGATAATGAGAGATTAAGAATAATGATAGTCAATTATATGAAGAAAGTATAGAAAAGTATTAAAAATGATGGAAAATTAATAGAGTGGTAAAATCGTAAATAAGTGAAACTTCAAGGACATTTTGGAAAATCCACTATTCACTGTCCAGAATGACTCTGAAAGTTATACGATGATAAACTATAGTTAAAAATAAATTATTTCACTCCCCACTTTGAAATCTAAAACTAAATAAAATTAACATAATAAACTGCATAATGTTTTGGGGTTAAAGTCTAATTAATGGAAATTTTGGGGAGAAAAATATAATTTGCCATTTTGTCCACCTATATTAGCATGCCTTAGCCATTTTGCTATAACCATTTGCTCTTCTTCTTCTCTTCTTCTTCATAGGACGAACCACCAAATAACCATTTCCACCATTTTTCAAGCCAAATTTCTAAAGAAAACCTTAAAATCAACATTGTTTTTTCCATTTCCAACCATTTTTTACTTGGAATCACAAAACAAATCAAGATTACATTCAAAGAAGATTTCGGCCCAACCAACATCAAGAGGTAACAAAGTGATTTCTTTGATTATTTAGGTTAAATAAGTGTTATAGGTGTTGAATTAGATGGGTTTGGTGTTCAATTACATCAATTGATGTATAAGGTTAGAAATTCCCGATTCGGCAAACCATAATTGAAGTTGTTTTATACCAGACCCTAGGTTAAGTATTCTTAATATCTAATTAGGTTAAATTATGTTAATTTGATCTTATTGAAAGCTAATTGATATTGAATTCGGTGAATAACACAAAGAAGAGGAAGATTTTGCCTCCTTTGAAGGAATTGGTAGAAAATGAATTTTTCTTGGCAATTTGAAGTATTTGGTGAGTTTAATATGCATCATTTAGCATGTCTAATACTTAAAATGAGCAATTGAAACTATCCTTGAAAACCCATTCTTGGCCGAATGCCCTAGTACTATTCACCTTTGAAATTTTACTTTATTTATCACTTGATTTCCATGCAATTTTGATCCATTATATGTTATTGTTTATTAGATATCAAATGCCTATTGTATTGTCCTTGTTGTGAGTTTGATTTTTGATATTGAGGCAATGTTGAAGTTGCACCCAAACTTTGCCAAATTGTCCATTGAGAGTTGCACACTAAGTGTTTGATGAAATGTCTCTATGAAAATTCATAAGCCTACCATTTGAAAATCCATAGGCTGTCACACCCCAACTCCAGTGGTGCGATGGTCCTATGGCAAGGGTAGGCTTAAGACCACCATAAACCCGTAGAACTCACAAATCATGAATCTCATCATCATCATCATATAAATTTCAATATCATATATTATCATACATCTATCATGTCCATACATATAATTAAAATCAATTATATTTTTCTATTATCATTTCATATTTTTCTCTTGTTCCTTAATGATCAAAAGAGACATCTCACATCACTGAGGAACAAGAGTACCCAAAAGGTAACAATCATACATCAAAATATTTTAGTATCCTTGAAAGGCTAACTACGGAGCTTTAGAGTATACTCCAATACACATTGTGTCATAATACCATTAATAATTATACAAAATATCTCAAAAGAATTATTACAATGAAGCTTCTTAGAATAAACAAGTCAAGAAGCCTGATCCTCTCTATTAGCTCCCTCCCGAGCTAAGCTATCACCTGAAATCCACAGAAGAGGAGTGAGCCTTCAACTCAGTAAGA
>CANXYC011707502.1:0-12072 GCA_948193065.1 Aleurites moluccanus
AAATCAAATTCCTCCTAAAGGAGGGTACATAAAATGTGTCTTTGAGGCACAACTCAAAACCAGAGTCTAAAACCAAAATGATATCCCCAACAAACTGGACATCTACTCTGCAGTTGTTCCCCACTGTGATTTGAGCCTCATCCGGATTTGGCTTCCTTATGGTTCTGAACCCCTGTATGGTAAAAGCAACATGGTTAGTTGCACCACTATCTAGCTACCATAAACTGGATGGGGCTTCAGATAGATTAGATTCAAAAACATAAGCAAAAGGTTTAATACCTGCTGCCTCATGCTTGGCTAACCAAGCCTTATATTTTGCACAATCTTTCTTCATATGGCCTTTCTTACTGTAGAAGAAACAACGGTCCTTATCCTTGAATGATGTTCCTTTCGGGCCTAAGCCTGCAGCACCACTGGAAGAAGGAGGAACTAAAGTCGCAGTGCTTGAAGCACCCTTATGGTTAGAGGTATTAGGCCTCTTACCCTTCCTATCACGACTATTAGAGGCAAATAAAGCTGTATGCCCCTTTTCCTCCTTAAGTTTAGCCTCCTCAGCTACTACCTTCGCTATAAGGTCATTAACTGACCAAGTCTCATTTCTAGAATTGAAATTTGTCTTTATAATTCCAAAGTCTGAGGGTAGAGTATTGAATGCCTGATGCACAATAACTGGTGTAGGGATGTCTATCTTGAGTGCCCATAATTTGTTCTGTAAATGCACCATTTTCAAGATATAATCTCTAACACCACTAATGCCATCATACCACATGCTAAACAACTGTTGCAGAAGTATGCTTATCTCAGCATTACTGGAGAGACGATAAACGTCATCGAGATGTGCAATCATCTCCTTAGCAGTACATATGGATGGCAATGTTCCCTTTAAATGTTCCGGTATGGATCGCCTAATGGAAAGCGAGCAAATCCTATTGCTTTTCTCCCACTCAGCCATTCTATCCTTATCGGCTTGACTGCTATCAGGAGTCAAAGCCGGTGGCTGATCCTTAGTGAGACCTCATGACATTAGCCAATTCCATACCAAATATGAGATCCTCTTTCCATTTCTTATAGTTTGACCCAGTCAGAATGTCAATAATCACAGTGTTTCCATTGATCGCAAAAGTCACTGAAAAAGAAACAAAACAATAGAAAAAAAATGTAAGAACAATCAAAACAGAAAGATACAGGTATCATCACACTATCACCTTTGGGCAGAAAGCATGACATACAGTTGTATTCATTCTACATATACGACTGCCATGTAAGAATTCTAAACTTTACAAATTCACCACCTTTGGGTGTATGAATCGCTCAGATTAGTCATCTCCCACGCATGTTGTACATGTATCCCTCTTAAAACAATATCCAATTACAATCACTTTTGGGCAGAAAGTAATTATACATTAGAATAAGAGACGTCCCCAAACAATATGAGATCCTTTTATATTTTACAAACTCAATTAGGTGTGCCACTTTGGCGGTCACAACCCAATCTAACCCATAAAACATATTCTCATACCAAGGACTTCAACTTTACGTCTTACACACCATACATATGCATTATACAATTCATATAATAAGGGCAAAATAATTTATTGCATATATATATTACAAAATTGTCCAACCAATTAAGCTCAAACACATAAACATGTATTTTTGACAGATACTTCAATAATTCTTTAATATTTAGTGTCATAAAATAATTTTAAAATATCAGTTACACACTGTTTAAATCATGAAAAAGGTCATGCATAATTTTGATAATTTTCAAAAAATAAAAAACATATAAAACATCAAAATTACACAAAAAATTTACGACACCCTACTTTTTTCATGAATTTAACCTAGATAACAGTGTTCAAAATTGACCCATAATATATCAAATGAAAGAGGACATAAATACGGACAAAATGACACTAACCACGCCGTCACCGGAGGCCGGACGCGCCCACACACGCCGTAGAAAGGCGGCTGACCAATTTTTTTTTAATAGACTGAGTCAACTTAGACGAGTCAACCCGACTCGGCCGAGTTGGTTTGAGTTGGCTCACAGAGTCAACTAGGTCTGAGTTGGGTCCCTGAGTCGACTCAACTTGGCCTGGGAGATCGGATCAGATCGGGTCAACCCGATTTGACCGGGTCAAAATAACCCTAATTATGCTGACATCAGCAGCCGCCGCACCTAACTGCCGCCAAGCCCACGCGCCACGAGTGATGGCGCGTGTGGTGATTCTGGGTGCCGTGCCACCCACCAAAAAACTCGTCTCGTTGTCCCCGTTCGTAATATGTGGTCAAAATCAATTTTCGTTAAGATCGAAAACCCTACCCCAAAAACAATCGGCTCTGATACCACATGTGGGAAAAATATTTTCAACCTGAAATCCTAGCAAACATGTTAATGAAGTAGATTCTCGATAATAGGCGTACCTGATTTCGATTCGGAAGCCATTGCAGCGGAAGATCTGAATTGCTAGGACTTTCTCCCTTCTACTGTATTATTCTGGCAGATAGGTTGCCTTTAGATTTCTCTCTAATTCAGTTTACGTAAATTATGAGAATGAATGAGCAAGAATAAGCTAAGGGAGGAGACCTAGCTGGTATTTATATGCCTAGGTCAATCCTACCAATTACATATTTGATCCAGAAAGCCCACACCATACCAGTTCATATTAATTTGATTAAGGCCTTATTATTTTAATTATGAAGCCCACACTTTATTGGAAAATTCTAACATGAACATCTTCATAAGTTGTATTACATACTCAATTCCTTCAAATTTTTCATACAATTTGTGATTTTCTAGTTGTAACAACATCACCTCGTGTTTTAACCCATTTAAATCTGACTGTTAAGCTATGAACAATACTTCATATTTAATTATTTTTCTAGTAGAAGTTGATCTGAAGGTATTAACACGCTTGCATCATTCCATAAATAAACGCACATATTCTGCTGACAATAGTAATAAAGTTTATTTTTATTCTCAACCGACTCAGATATTCGAATTCCAGCTCGCTTCCCACACTTGCAATATGCGTTTAAGTACCGTCCTTCCAAACCACTATCAGTTTAGCTAGAGCATGACATCCTTGTAATTTCAACAAAATCAACCCTTCACTTTCGAGTCACAATAGCCTAGAAGTGTAAGATTGAGGAATAGGAGATAGAGCAAAAAAGATGGAAAATAGCTAGCCAAAACTAATTAGGATATCTTATTAATTTTATATTCATCATTAAGGGTATTTCAATCCGAATATTAAATTTTTAATAATAAAATATTATATTTAACTTTAACTAACCATTTTTTATTGATAAATTAAAAGAAAAAACTGGAATTTACGCACAAAATCAAATATGATGGACTCGATAACTATCTTTTAAAAATATAAAAATTAATTATTAATTTTATTAAATTTCATGAATTAAATAATATTTTACCCTTATTATAAAATTGTTAAGAAAACTACAGGAACAACATGTATAGAATTTCGCATACGAGAACAAACAAAATATGTTTGTAATTTTGTAACATGTGAACAGTATTTCCTCATTAACAACCAAATCGAAATATGGGAATTTGTTCATGTAAAACATAGGTATATATGCCAGTTAATTTGTCTTGATAGGATTTTAATTTCATGTATATAGGCTTTGATATTGCATGTTAGATTTTATTAGTTTAAGATTATATGTATGTATAAACGAAAATCATAAATATTATAATAAATAAAATTATTTATAGTGATTTAGATGCTCTTTAAATAAATAAATTTAATTAATCAATCTGAAATAATAATATAATTAACTACATACATGTATAGTTTTCTCATCATAATCTTAATATATGAATCAAATTCAACTAGAATTTAGCCCATATTTAGATCTAATAACACATACTACAATACTTTGGTTTAGTCCATTAATTTTTTATGATTATTTTTTAATAATAAATTATATAATATAATAATATTTTAAATTATCATATTAATCTATAATTTTAAACAATATAAAATTAATCAATAAGTCGAATAAATTCTAATATAACTAGCATTTGGAGAAGATATTATTAGCTAAAACTTTAAAGATAAATTACTATAATATCATCATTTGCATAAAATTATTTAGTACGTTCAGTATAGATAAAATTAATAGTATAATGTAATCATGTTATTTTAAAAAAATATTTAATGCATTCATACAAATAAAAATAATGTACTGTACACTCATGATCAGACCTAAAATTATAAGAGATGTATTCTATATGATTGTGAGTGGAGGTCCACCATTTCCATGTATAATGTTTCATTAATTTTTAAGGGATTGATCTCAAATATTCGACTTTATAGGACTCATAGAGGATATGGATTTGAAGGGATACAACAGGCAATTTTAATTATAGAGATATTATTTTATAAATTTGGAATTTCTCTTATATTTATATATAAAAAGAAAAAACCAATAATTTGTAGGACAATTGCATTTCTTGTCATTTATTCTAAAATTTGCTTCTGGCTCTATGAATATTGGCAAGTTGCCTAACCATATAAAATGTCTCTGTTTTTTTTTTTTTTTTTTTTAACCCTTATTTGTGATGGTTGCATCAATTATTTCTACCAAATTCTCCCTCACTAATGATGTCCAATTTCATGTTAAGAATTGTTGAGATGTAAAAATCTCTCACTGGAAAAGTGATCAAATTAAAACAGTATATATGGAATTAAAATCTAATTACTCATTAATTAATTTTAATTTTTAGTTATGATTATATTTTAATCCATTTTAAAGTTTAATTTTTTTTTTTTATGAGATTGACATTCTCTTATTTACCTTTTGGCCCATTATAAAAAATTAAATATGATATTAGAGCGAGTTTCTATCATTATTTGTTGGGCTGTGACCTATTAATTTATAATTATCTGTGAGTTGGTAATTTATTAAATTATCAAAAATATCATTACCTGTAGGTTGATAATCAATCAAACTATCAAACTATCATTATCTGTAAGCTGATAATCCATCAAACTATCAAATTACTTACATGTAGTCTAGTCTGTGTTATTTGGGTTAGACATGAAATCTACTTGAATTATCCAATGATAACTAAATCAAACCAATTACCACTTAACGAAAAATGTTGAGATATAGAAAGGGAAAATTACATAAATATATGATTTATTTGATTTTTTTTTATTTTATTTTTACGGTTTCTTTTTTTTTTCTTTCACTTTTATCTTTTTTAGGTATATGTTTTGGTATATATTTAGTAAATTTTTAGTCTTTGTTTGGTATATATTGTATTTTTGAAAAATATTTTTAGGTATTTAGTATTTTTGCAATAATAATAATAAAATTTTTTCTTTTTTTTTTCGATATTTTTGTAAAAATCTCGCATAAAAATCTCATTTTAGAAAAGTGGTCAAATTATAAACAATATATATGAGTTTAAAATCTAATTAATTATAGGCTAGTTTTAATTTTTAACTATAATTAGATATTCTACTATCTTAAAGTTTAATTTTATTTTTTGTTAGTAAGACTTTATTCTATATATTCTTTCACTTATTATTAAAAATTTAACAAATTAAAAGAAAAAGGATATTGGCAATAGATTATTAAACTTGATTATTTTCTTCTCTCTTCCTTTTTATTAACTTTAATGAAGAGTATAAGCTTATAATAAATTATAAGCATAAACTAATAATTACTAGTTGGATTCAATGAGCTAATAAAACTGCATATTCAAATATAAATTATATATATTTAATTCAAATGTATAAATTCATTTGTAAATAAATTTTTTATAATGAAATTCATGTTTATTTGCACAAGACAATATGCATGATAGTAAATCGATGCCTATGTTCCAATGACTAATTCAATTAGAATTTAATAACAGTAATTCGTGAGCAATTTGTCTATAATTTTAGCTATTTGATTTCGATTGAGAGAATTCAAAATCTTTCGGTCTAACGATAAAACCTTTTAAACAATTTAACTATTGTAGACCAACAAGAAGCAATGTTCAACAATGTATATTATGATTAATCATCTCTGATTCTTTTGAAATATTAATCACCAGTCAACTAGTCAATCACCAACCAAGTGGAACAACAACTAGATAGCAAGGGCCCCCAAGATATTTAATATTCTGCTTAAAAAATCTCCTTTATGGAATGATTCAATGTATATAAAGAGTATATTTTCATGTTCCATTTGCTAATGTCATCTCCAATAATAAAATAATAATAATAATAATAAATATATAAGGGAGGAGACACAAGACAATAACATATTGACTTGTGCTGCACTTTGGCAAGAATAATGACAAAACATCAGTCATATAATACGAGAATCCATACCCCACAATATCTTGGTCTGTTCTAAATGAATCTTCTAAAATTGTTAGAAATAAAGTACAGGTAAATGTATACAAAATTACAAATACAATTGCGGTATATACATAAAATAAAGCTTTGAAAAGCTTATTCTTTGTTCAACTTATAAAAAGAAAGAGTCTGCTTGGCTTCTTTATTTCACACCATGCAAGAATAATCTTACTGTTACATCAAATCTCAACATTTTTTCCAGTCATAATTAATTATGTAATTTTTGGGTAAATTTAAATCGATTCCAGCAGTTCAACCCTCGAAAGGACAAACACTGAACCAAAAACTCTTAGCTGAAAAAGGTTTTTATTTATTTATTTTTCTGTTCATTCGCATGATGACCCCATTTTGTATGACTAAGAGTAAATGTACTTATTATCTTATCCAACTTACACAAGCACCACAGATATATTATCAAAACTGTGATAAACTTCTCCCTTATATTTTTGTATATGGCTTGAACCTGTTCAAAATTAATTTTTAGAATCTCATGTAAGAGAAAATGGATCCAAACAAAATGCTTATCATGATTAGAGTATGCACAGGTTGTTCAAATCTCAATCACACAATAGTTATTTGCTCTCTGGATATTCCCCTCATATATCTAAATATGACAAAAATAAAAGAGAAAAAAGAAATACCCTTTTCTAATTTTCTTTCTTTATTCAAAGATTCCAAGAAATAAAAAGAGTTCCTTTATGGCCAACTAGGACCAGCCTCTTCATCCAGGGGGCTAACTAGCCAATAATTAAGTAATTAGGCGAAGAGGGCTGACGAGACGAGTCTCTGTTTTTCAAGAACCTAACCTCAGTAAAGTTGGAGATTCCATACTTATTCTTACGGCTTGAATTTGATAAAAAAAGAAAATTCTTGATTCTTGATTCTTCAACAACACAAGGATTCAACTCTTAAATATATTTTCAGTAAGCAATTCATCAAATTTTTATTAAAATATTTAAACTGTTAAATTTATTATGTAAAGTTTGTATTTTGTTTTTTAATTAATCAAAAGAGTACAAACTATTTATACATATTTAATAAAATTAAAAGAGAAATAAATACAGAACAAATAATAATTCTTAATTACTACAGAATCATTAATACAAGAGAAATTCCTATTCTACAATATAGGAAGTATATATAATCCTTAATACAAGTGAAATTCCTATTATACAATATAGGAAATATCTTTAACACCCCCCTCAAGTTGATGCCGAAAGATCATGAAGGCATAACTTGACATGATTTGGAATGAACAAATAATGACACAAGGGATTCGTAAAAATATCAGCAAGTTGATCATCATATTTAATAAACAAAACCTGCAATTTCTTGCTAACTATAAGCTCACGAATAAAATAATAATCTAATTCAATATGCTTAGTACGAGCATGAAAAACATGATTAAAAAATAAATAAACAGCTCCCAGATTATCACACCATAGAATAGGTGAACAAGATGGAGAAAAACTAAACTCTGATAATAAAGACATAATTCAAACTATTTTAGAAGAAGCATTAGCAAGTGCCCGGTACTCACTTAGGGATGACAATGGGGCGGGGCGGGGGAACCATCCCTATCCCCACCCCGCCTTAGCGGGGAATCCTCATCCCCGTCCCCGTTTCACATACGGAGATAATTTAGTCCCCATCCCCATCCCCATTGGGATCCCCGTTCTCCGCTTAAATTTTGTATTACTAAATTTGTTTATATTTATAAAATTCATAAATAATAGCTAAAAATATAAAAAAATTTATTAGAAAATATTAATAAATTCAAACACACAAAACATCAATCAAACATAATTAAAATATAAATATTTTAATACATAAAAAATATTCAGTAATATTTTTTAATAAAAAATTAAAAATTCAGCATATATTAAATTATAAGTACTTGAACAAATTTAATTTAATAAATGATTTCAATAAACTCCAATAATCTCATAAGAATTATTTATTGAACAAATTATTCCTTATATATATATATATATATATATATATATATATATATATATATATATATATATATGTTATTAATTAATATAATTTTATATAAGGAATAATTAAATAAATATAATAATTAACCAAGTATAATAACGGGTCCCCATGGGGACGGGGATGGGGATCCCCACGGGGTGGGGAATACACTCCCGTCCCCGTCCCATCCCCGCTAACGGGAAAAAAATATTCCCCATCCCCGTCTCCATAGGGAGACAAATTGGGGAATCCCCACCCCGTTCGGGGCAAATCCCCGCGGAGAACGGGGATTCCCCACCCCATTGCCATCCCTATACTCACTCTCAGTAAAAGAGTGAACAATAGTATGTTGCTTTTTTGCCATCCAAGAAATAAGATTATGACCCATAAAAATAGCATAACCAGTAGTAAACCGCCTATCATCCGGACAACCAGCCCAATCAATATCTGCAAAACATTGTAAATGAAGAGATGAATTACATGAGAAATATAGTCCCATGCGCAAAGTGCCTTTGAGATAACATAATAGTCGCTTGAGAGTTGCCCAATGATTTTCATTAGGTTGATGCATAAATAGACAAAGTTTATTGACAGAGAAACAAATATCCGGACGTGTAATAGTAATGTACTGTAAAGCATCCACAATATGACGATAACGCTTAGGATGAGAAAATACAGAAGTCGAATATTTGGATAATGGTGGCGCAGAAGCCATAGGAGTGGTACAAGTTTTAGCATCATTCATTTCTTCCCTATGCAAAAGATCATAAATATATTTATGTTGTGTAAGATACATATCCAAAGTAGTCCGAGCTATCTCTATGCCAATAAAATAATGAATATTATATAAATATTTGACAGGAAAGGTGGCACGCATGGCTTGAAAAAACCATGATATCTGCGAGGCACTAGAATCTGTAACCAAAATGTCATCCACATAGACAAGTACAAATAGGTGATGATTATCCTTCTCTATCATATATAGCGAACTATCCGATTTGGAAGCCTGAAACCTAAGACCAAAAAGAAAAATTGCAAGTTTATGAAACCAAGCACGTGGTGCTTGCTTGAGCCCAAACAAAGATTTATTAAGTTGGCAAACATAATTCGGTTTCAGAGGATCTACATAACCAAGTGGTTATTCCATATATATAATTTCATCAAGAGTACCATGTAAAAAGACATTAGAAACATCAAGTTGCTTAGTAGACCATTTAAAAATTGTTGTTAAGAACAGCACCATGCGAATGGTGGTAGCTTTAACAATTGGACTAAAAGTCTCATTATAGTCAATACTATTTTCTTATGTGTACCCTTTTTCCACTAACCGATCCTTGTACCTATCAATAGTACCATCACATTTCCTTTAATTCGAAAAATCCATTTATACACAACAATATTCACACCACTCCGTCTAGTACCAATTCCCATGTATTATTATATTATAAAACATTAATCCCATCTAACATGCTTTTTGCCATTAGACATATGGTTTGGCTTTAGTATACGAAGTAGGTTCTATGTCTAAGTAATTAGTGGATGATTTGCTTTTAGCTATCAAGGCTTTTCTAGAAGATATTGCGGTGGTACGAAGAGGCATGGACTGTGTGCGGGTTGCTGTTTGTGGATGAGTGGCGTTAGGTTGGGGCTGTTGAAGTTGCAGTGATAGCGGGTTGGCTTGAGGTATGACTTGAGGCTGTTAAATAATTGAATAAAAGTCTGATAAAGGTCTTATTTTGAGTTGAGATGAAGGTGGTGTTGACTTTGAACTTGATAATGGTGAATTGTGAGGTATATAGGAGGACTGTGGTGTTGATATGGAGAAGAAAACAAAGAACTTGATTAGGTATGAGAAAATAAAGAATTAGTAAATGAGGACATACCTGATAGTGGGGCTACCTATGAGGTTGAGTTTGGATGTGAAATTATCAACCATGGACTAGAAGAAGAACCCGCACCTGTGCTTGTATACTGATGCAAATTTTTAAAAGGAAATACTGACTCATCAAAATGAACATGCCGAGCAATACTAAGTCGTTCAGTTAATGGATTAAAACACCTATATCCCACATGATTAGGTGAGAGACCCAAATAAATACAAAGTTGTGAACGATAGGAAAATTTATGAGAGTTATAAGGTCTTAAAAGAGGAAAGATTGCACAACCAAAAATTTTAAATTCTTTGTATTTGGGATATTGTCGAAACAAGTGAAAAAATGGACTTTGTGTAGCAGTAGAGACACTAGATGACATACAATTAATAGAATTAACTGCAACATCAAAGGAAAAATTCAAAAAATTTAAAGGAATGTGTGCATGGACTAAAAGTGTGAGACCAGTGTCAACAATATGACGAATTTTTCTTTCAAATAAGCCATTTTGCTCATGTATATAGGGACATGCAATACGATGAAGAATACCAACTTGTTTAAAATATTTATTTAAATTTTGATATTCATCACCCCAATCAGAATGAAAAGTACAAATTGGAGTTTGAAATTGACGCATAATATAAGATTCAAACTGTTTAAAAATAGTTAAAACCTCACTTTTATTTTTCATAAAATAAATCCATGTAAACCAACTGAAATCGTCAACAAAAATAACAAAATAATGACGACCATAGTGAGATAACATAGGGGTAGGTCCCCAAACGTCAGAATGTATAATTTCAAAAGGCTGAGAACTTGAATGAGTAATAGTCGAAAATGGTAATTTATGTAATTTTCCTAAGGAGCATGAATGACAAATAGAACTGAGACCAAAAGATCCTAAATTAAACTTTTTGACAACTTATTTGACTTTTCTAATATTAGGATGACGAAGTTTAGCATACCAATCTTCATGTGGTGGAGATGAATTCGTATAATGCACCTCCTTCATTTGAGCACGTGGTTGACACATCACATACAAGCCCTTCCTACTTGGGCCACGGTGGAGTAGTTACTTGGTTTCCTGGTCCTTGATAGAAAAATAAGTTGGCTAAAATGTCACGACCTATCTCGGAAGTCGTGACGGTCCTAGGGTACGAGTGATGCATAAGCGACCAGTACCGCGTAGAACCCAAATGACAACCTAAATGACATGCAACAATCAAATATAACCCAATTAATTATGAAAATGCTGAAGAAAATTCGACAGCATTTCCCCTAAAATATGACTATGCCTAAGAAAATAAAACACATAAATAACACTTCTATAATATTCCATCTCATCTCAAACACCAGGATCCCTCTGGATCTCCAAAAAATCTCAATATTACCATCACAATATATATATATAACATACTCCACAATCATATATGATTATACAAACATTTATTATACTCAATATATATATATATAAATATATACATGCAAACTTAATATTTTCTACATGCCATAATCTAACTACAGTACCATGGAACGGTTCTACTTATTGTCTATTACATTATTAAGTTTGGAGTTATACATGCAAAGATCTCCACGGCAGAAGAAAATATTGCCAATGGACTACGGGCCTCACCGAAGACCTGAAAAAAACAACAAACTCTAAAATAATGAGTATAAAAATACTCAGTGAGTTCATAACCATAAAAGTGTAGTAAATTCATTATGAATAAAATAACACCATTTTAGCGTTATTGAATTCATATATATATATATATATTTATAGCATGTGAACAATAGAATTAATTTCTTTTATAATAACGATATATATAAACCAT